>SJYC01133362.1:0-97419 GCA_006408675.1 Madoqua kirkii
GGCATGTTGGCAGGCTACTGTGCCGGAGGAGACTCTTAAAAGTCCCTTGGATTATAAGGAGATCAAACCAGTCAGTCCTAAAGGAAATCAACCCTGAATATTCATTGGAAGGGCTGATGCTGAAGTTGAAGCTCCAATACTTTGGCCACCTGATGCAAAGGGCTGACTCATTGGAAAAGACTCCGATGCTGGGAAAGATTGAAACAAAGGAGAAGGGAACAACAGGGCATGAGATGGTTGGATGGCAACACCTATTCAATGGACATGAGTCTGCGCAGACTCTGAGAGATAGTGAAGGACAGGGAAGCCTGGCATCCTGGAGTCCATGAGGTCACAAAGAGTTGGACAGGACTTAGTGACCGAACAACAAAAACTTCCTATGTAAATGAAACCCAGGCTCGTTCAGGATGGAAATGTAGCTGCAATAATTACTTAAATGTCCTCCCAATTGTTTTGTTGAAATCCTACCACCCAGTGTGATGGTAATAGGAGGGTGCCCTCTGGGAAGTGCTTAGATCCTGGGATTGGAGCTGGCTGAATGGGATCAGTGCTCTTAGAAAAGAGAGCCCCAGAGAGTTCCTTGCCCCCTTCTGCCAAGTGAGGACCCAGGGAGAAGACAGCCATCTCTGAGCCAGGAAGTGGGTTTTCACCAGACCCCCAAATCTGCCTGTGCTTCCGTCTTGGACCTTCCACCTCCAGAACTCCAAGAAATAAGACCCTACTGCATATAAGCCAGCCAGTCTGTGGTATTTTTGTTGCAGTAGCAGGTAGACTACGACAGTAGCCAAGTTACCATTAAGTGTCCGGTTGGTCTCCTTGAGGGAGGGGGCCGCTGTGGACTCTCAGCGTGAATCTCTGCAGCAGCAGGCTGAACAGCTGGCAGTGGTGGAAACTGGCCTTGGGGAGTGGGCGTCAGTGTTGAAGGGAGCATGCGTGCCTGCCTTCCTGGCCACCAAGCCTCATCACGGACATGCTCACAGCTAACGTCCACTCGCCCCTTATTTTACCTTCATGGTCATTTAGTGCCTCTTCCCTGGGGGCGAATTCAACTGGCATTCACATGTGTACAAAGATCTTCACACACAGCACTCACTTCCATACACCCATTCACAAGCCCCCACCCCCAATCTCCCCACCTTTGTCACTCCAGATTCCTGACCAGTCAGCCAGAATCCCAAATGTTACTAGCTTGGGCTCTGTCCAAGGTATAAGAGACCTGTCTTTACCTAGTAAGTGAAGCTCAGTTTTTCTGCCCCAAAGCCCTGGCCCCAGCCCTCAGCGTCCTCAGTCCATCCGCTTACCCTCCTTTCAGTTCAGTTCAGTTCAATTCAGTTCGGTCGCTCAGTCGTGTCCGTCTCTCTGCGACCCCATGATCACAGCACGCCAGGCCTCCCTGTCCATCACCATCTCCCGGAGTTCACTCAAATTCACGTCCAGAGTCGGTGATGCCATCCAGCCATCTCAACCTCTGTTGTCCCCTTCTGCTCCTGCCCCCAAGCCCTCCCAGCATCAGAGTCTTTTCCAATGAGTCAACTCTTCTCATGAGGTGGCCAAAGTCCTGGAGTTTCAGCTTTAGCATCATTCTTTCCAAAGAACACCCAGGGCTGATCTCCTTTAGAATGGACTGGTTGGATCTCCTTACAGTCCAAGGGACTCTCAAGAGGCTTCTCCAACACCACAGTTCAAAAGCATCAGTTCTTCGGCACTCAGTTTTCTTCCCAGTCCAACTCTCACATCTGTACATGACCACTGGAAAAACCATAGCCTTGACTAGACGGACCTTTGTTGGCAAAGTTGTGTCTCTGCTAACCTCCTTTAGATGCAATCGAAGACACCCTCTGGCTTTCAGTTACCTGTTGTTCTCAGCTGTTTCTTTTCATTCTGCAGAGCATCAGTAACCTCTAGCAATAGCCATCCAGTCCTGTTATCCTCATGGCTAATGTTGTCTCCATACCTTTCAAACACCTGATATATTGCACCCACTAGTCTGTTCCCCCCTGCCAGTGCCCCATCGGTCAGGTGTAAATACTAGACCCCGACTTTGTGCCAGAGGCTCTCTTGAGTCCACCTGCCTGCAGTGAAGGACTCTTCTGGCTGACCAGAGAGTGAGCGAGCCAGCTCCAGACCTCCCTGCAGACCAATTGCATCTTAGTACCATCCTGGATCAGCAGCATGCTAGGCTGGATTCTCTAAAACTGACTGAGACGGAATTTGGGGTACAACCTATGAGTCAGGGCCAACATCTGTGGAAACAAAAAAGAAACAGGCTTGGGAAGAGGGAAGTCAGACTGTGATGCAGACCTGACAAAACCTCAACCACGGGCTTTCCTGGTGGCTCAGAGGTAAAGAATCTGCCTGCCAATGCAGGGGACATGGGTTCAATCCCTGGTCCCGGAAGATCCCACATGCCTTGGGGCAACAACACATATGCCACAGTCACTGAAGCCTGGGCACCTTGAGCCCATGCTCTACAATAAGAGAAGCAACCACAAGGAAAAGCCTGCCCACCGCAGAGTGGGGACTACTCTCCACAACTAGCAAATGCACACATGCAACAGTGAAGACCCGCAGCAGCCAAAAACAAATAAACAAACCTTAAGAACAAAATAAAACACCTCAGCCACTCTGGGGCCTCTGCAGTGACAGCTGTCCATCACTGTGTCCCTGGGCAGGCTGGGACTCAGGGACAGTCCAACTCTCACATCTGTACATGACCACTGGAAAAACCATAGCCTTGACTAGATGGACCTTTGTTGGCAAAGTTGTGTCTCTGCTAACCTCCTTTAGATGCAATCGAAGACACCCTCTGGCTTTCAGTTACCTGTTGTTCTCAGCTGTTTCTTTTCATTCTGCAGAGCATCAGTAACCTCTAGCAATAGCCATCCAGTCCTGTTATCCTCATGGCTAATGTTGTCTCCATACCTTTCAAACACCTGATATATTGCACCCACTAGTCTGTTCCCCCCTGCCAGTGCCCCATCGGTCAGGTGTAAATACTAGACCCCGACTTTGTGCCAGAGGCTCTCTTGAGTCCACCTGCCTGCAGTGAAGGACTCTTCTGGCTGACCAGAGAGTGAGCGAGCCAGCTCCAGACCTCCCTGCAGACCAATTGCATCTTAGTACCATCCTGGATCAGCAGCATGCTAGGCTGGATTCTCTAAAACTGACTGAGACAGAATTTGGGGTACAACCTATGAGTCAGGGCCAACATCTGTGGAAACAAAAAAGAAACAGGCTTGGGAAGAGGGAAGTCAGACTGTGATGCAGACCTGACAAAACCTCAACCACGGGCTTTCCTGGTGGCTCAGAGGTAAAGAATCTGCCTGCCAATGCAGGGGACATGGGTTCAATCCCTGGTCCCGGAAGATCCCACATGCCTTGGGGCAACAACACATATGCCACAGTCACTGAAGCCTGGGCACCTTGAGCCCATGCTCTACAATAAGAGAAGCAACCACAAGGAAAAGCCTGCCCACCGCAGAGTGGGGACTACTCTCCACAACTAGCAAATGCACACATGCAACAGTGAAGACCCGCAGCAGCCAAAAACAAATAAACAAACCTTAAGAACAAAACAAAACACCTCAGCCACTCTGGGGCCTCTGCAGTGACAGCTGTCCATCACTGTGTCCCTGGGCAGGCTGGGACTCAGGGCCTCGACTCCTGCGCCTGGCACGGTCTCCAGGGAGCTGCTCCGGGAAGGGCATCACGTGGGAGGCAGTGAGGAGACCCAGAAGGGGCTGGGGGTGGGTGGGTGGCTGCTGAGGGCCTCCTCGGGGCTAGGCAGCGAGCTCCAGGGACGCAGGCAGTGCTCCACAGTTTCCCGTGTCCCCCCAACTCAGGAAGTGCCATGTCCACCTCTGGGCTCCACTGGGACCATTTCAAGGCTAAATTAGGCCTCCAGCAGCACCGCTGTCTGCCCTCTACCACTCTCTAGGCCTGATTAGACCTCTCGATGAGAGGTCCGGTCACAGGCTGTCCAGAATCCGGGGCCCTTGCTGACTGGCCCCTGATTCACAGCCCTTCGCTCAGGCGGCCCTGAAAGGTTCATCGAAGGTTCTCTTCACCTTCAGGGCACACGTTTGTTTAGAGGACATCTGTGTACTCTGAGTATTTTACTGTGGAGGCAGCCTCTCCCAGGCTGCAAGCAAAATGCCATGTGCCCTGTGGGCCTTCATTTAGATAATAATTAACTAAAAGGGAGAGATTGAGGGCCTGCTATGAGCCCAGAACTGGGTTCTCCCTCCATCCCTCCCTCCCTCTCTCCTTCTATCTCTCCCCACCACACACACACACACACACACACACACACACCACTCTACAGTGCCCATGAAAGTTGTGGCATCTGTCCATCCACTCAGCCCTCGCAGGGTGACCCCTAGGTGTCGGTGCTGGGGAGACCGGTAGGGTCCCTGCCTCATGGAGCTCCTTGTCTCAGGTGAGATGGGCAGATAAGGTGAGGAAGGCTGCAGTTTCCTGTGATAAGGGCTCCAGCAGACATGAGTAACACTACAACTGCAGGGACAGGTGAGGCTAAGCCCAGGGATGAATGTGGGTGCCTCCAGGCCAGGACTGAGAAGGTGTCTCTGCAGCGTGGCCTGAGGGAGCTGCAGGCTGGGCGAGGCTGGAGCATTCAGTGTTGGGGGACAGGGGTCCCAGGAGATGAGGGGGCAGAGTGATCTCAGGAAAGGCCTGAAGATATAAGGTGGGGTCCACGGGGCCTTCGGAACAAGCAAGGGGCTAAGGAGCATGTAGGCAGATCAGCCTAGAGCCCTGCTGTGGATGGAGCGAGATGAGTGACGAGTCTCAGGCCCGGACACAAGAAGGTCAGCCGGGACAGTGGCGGAGCTCCAGGCCAGGATAGGAGGGTCAGGTTCCAACAGCAGCAGGGAGAACAGGAAGCTACAGACAGGTAGAGAGACAGAAGGAGGTAAACCAATCAAACCTGAAGACAGAAACAAAGAATGGCAGAGGGTTTTTACATAAATCATAATTAGTAACACATACATGGGCTCAGTGTGGGCAAGCAATTAGATAGCTAATTACATGGAAGCTGTGTGTTTACAAAGCCAGAGAGTCTCACCCCAAAATGGGGAGCTTGCGGCTACAAAGAATTGCCTGGAGAGACTGAGGCTGCCAGTGGGGCGGGTCCAGGCCTTCGGGAGATAGCTAGTAAAGGTAATGAGTGGGAGTTTGGGTGTGTGTGTGCGCACAAGCGTGTGTATGTAAGGATGCTACGCATGAATCCACATGCACAGAATTTCTGAGCACCTGCAAAAGCAGCCGGGCTTCTGGCGTAACTGGAGAGAAATGGATTCTCTTAACCAAGTACCACTCGAAAAATGCTGCCCTCCAGCTAAGGGATTCACCGCTACCCCAGGGCCCAGGGGGCCTGGATTTGTGCATAGCAAGAGCTCCATCTAGTGATGGGCGCTGGAATCGTTCATGGTGCCTACTGCCCCGTGGATCTTGGGGGATCCGTGGAGCAGGGGGTGGTCCACACCCCAGAGTTCCCTGGCGATGAGGGATTGCGTGTCACTAGGGGACTGATTCCTGGCCAGCCATGTTCTGAGCCATGGCTAGAAGCAGACAGGATGTTCCTTCACAGTGGAACAGAAGAAACCGCCCAAGCGCAGAGAAAATTATGGGGCTTTTTTCCCCTCTTTCTGTTTCACAATTTATTTCCAGAAGCCCTTTTTGTCTTCAACAGCCTCAGGCTCTGTGTGGGGTTTGCAGCTCAATTGTGGTTCTCTCTCATTTTTCTGTTTCCTTTCCCTCTCAAACGTGAAGGAAAAAGGCTTCCTCAGAAACAAAGGGTTTTGGATTCTTTCTGGCTGAGTGCCAGGGGTAAGTGTCCACCTGGAAAATTCAGTGATGGAGAAACCCTTGAAGGGGAAACGGAGAAGGGGGAGGGGGCGAGGTTCCCTCTTCCGCCTGTACCTCAGTTTCTCCCTTCGCCTCAGCCCTCTCCCCCTGTAACCATGCAGACAGCTCTCAGCCAAGGTCATTGAAGCAGAGGCCAGGCAGAGGCCAGAAGGATGACGAGAGGACCAGGGCGGCCATTGCTGCAGTGGGGGAAGGAAATTGGGGTGGGGGGATGTGAAAAACAGGATTTGACTGAAGAGATTTTAAAGGTCTTATGTCTGGATTCGTGAATCGGGCAGCACCCCCATCCAGCAGATAGGAAGGAGCTCCAAAATGCTGCACAAAATGGAAGGGTTTTCCAGGCAGAAGGGAGCAGAATGAGGAAGTTTCCAGCAAAGAGTGGACTGTTTCAGGCAAGGTCACCTTCCTATGGGGGCGGAAGGGGTCTGTCAGGCAGATCGCCTCACCAGTGCCGACCAGGTCATGCCAGATGGTCTGGTTTAAGACTCCACTCCCAGGAGAGGTTGAAACTGCAATTAAGTGAGGTTTGAAGTCGCGGTTTGGTGACCGAGCACAGGTGACTCCATCTGGGGCCTGTTATCTCTTTTTGACCAGGGGCAAACTTTTTTATTGTTTTTGTGGAGAAAGGAATGTGGGGCTGAGTGCTGAAGAGAGGGGCCACCTTAGGAAGTAGAGGGCAGAGGGCAATTCTGAGCAGAGAAACCAGCAATTACGGATGCTGCGGGGTCTCCAGGCCGAGGCTGCCGGCAGGTCTGGGGGATACAGCCACTCAGCACGGCCGCGAGGCTTGAAGAGATCTCACCTTGGGAGACGTGATAACAATTTCCAGTGTATTCTAGATCTAACACTCTAATACACAGAGCAGACCGGCTGTCAACCCAGCTGAAGGTGATTCAAGGATAAAGAAGCAAACCCTCCCCTGTATGCACCACCCACTATTAAATCAGAGGTAAACACGTGAAAAGGAGGGGAGAGCTAGGATGAATCCCCTTCCCTGGCACGCAGGGTACATCCCCCGGTGTGTCTGCCGCTGACATAGACCGCATCCCTCAAGAACAGAACTATGTTCCGAATTCAAACGCACTATCTATTTTGCACGTAGACACAGAAACAAGGCTGTTGCCGACACTCCTAATGGAAAAATGGCAGTCTGGATACAAAGGGAAAGCAGATCCTCTCACTCTACGAAATCGTCTCCACGAAATCAGAAATAAAACTGCAAGAGAAGCAAGAAAATTTTGAGCAGGAACTCTTCCCTGGGCATAAAAATAAGTTGAACTGAGCAAAATCAGAAATGCAAACCATCCCCATCACCTTTGCCACAGGGGACTATGCCCCAGAATAGAATGTAATGCCAAATTAAATGTTCCATCCACCTCTTCTAGCAACAGAGCTGTAAAGGGGGAAAACAAATCAAGGTTGCTGCTGCTCTTGCTGAAGGGGATTGGCTGGTGGCACATAAATAAGCATATAGGAAGCGGCTAATCTGGGCGTGGGATGCTGCGGCCCAGAGGGGTTGGATAAGGGGGCAGTCATCACAGAGCCGTCAGGTTAATTCTCCTCAAACCCACTTTCCCTTTCTGTGCAGAGGTTTTAGAATCTCTCAGACTTCGCCTGATGCACTAGAAGAGTACTGATTACAATCAGAACACATGTGGAGGTTTTGGAGGGGTGGATGGCAGGAGAGAGAGCTGGGCTGGGATGTAGGGGCATTTCCATAACAAGGACTTGGCACCAGATACAGAACGTGCCTCCTGCGGCCTTCAGCAACCGCGGCATCACCAGAGTAAGGAGACAGGTGAGTAGCACAGACCACCCTGGGCTTGAATTCCGATCCCTTTGAGTGCGGTGTGGCCTTGACTGGCTTTATGGCCCACGGCAAGACCCTCTTGGGGTTCTTGAACCTCAGTGTTCTTTCTATTTGTGCAGGATGAGATTTGCACAAATCTAGACAATTCCTTTCCGGTGTGTTATCTGATGTGGGAACCCTCGCAGAAGAGTAAAGGGTACATGATTCTAACTCAGTACGACCGAAGACCGATGCTGACCGTGTCCGCTGGGTGGGCAAGCATCACTTTTACTTCCTTCTCTGTCACTCCACTGGAAGACCTATCACTTTTATCCTCAGAAAACAAATAAGCAAACACAGCCACTCGCTTTGTAACTGAGGTCCTAGAAATCTCAGACCAAAATGGGTTGCTATGAGCCGCGTACCATTCCCCTACAGGAAGATTGCTGTAATTGGGAATTGTGTTCCACATCAAGAATTTTGGCATCAAATAAATTATAGACATTGCTAGCAGTGTGATGTAAGGGGGGAACGATAACTGTAAACTTGTATGATCATTTAAAATAGTAAAATTGTGCTCCAACTCACATAAAATGGGCATAAGTGTATTGTACATGTTGGTTATACAAGAGACCCCGATGTGCTATAAAGTACGGATAGAATACATAAAACCCTCATGTTAGTATACCATAAATTCAACCTGAAGCCAGCAGACTAGCTATAATAAATTTAATTAAACATTAAATGAACAATAATTTGGTTTTCTTTCTTAGAACCTGGAAGGGCTGATTTGGCAAACTTGAATCTCTTAATAAGGACAACAAAAATTAGCTTAAGTCCATGTGTTATTTTTCCTTTTGATGGTTTCCAGTAATAAGCAGAGGAATTTGGACAAAGTATGGATCCATTTCAAAAGAAGAGAGTAGATACCAGTACACATTTGGTTTTTGAAGGTAACGATGACGGCATTTTTTTCCCAAAATAAACACCATTTAAGTGAAAGCTTATCTAACATATTTCCCCTTCACCCCTTCTTGCCTCCTCTCTTGTTCCAAAGTTGTTCTCTGTATTGGATCAAATAAAGGCCAACCAATAAGAGAAGAGGGTCTGCCACTTAAATCACTTCACGACATTTTGTTGACAGCTATTAGAGACCTTCACACCTTATCAGGAAAAGGAAAACAATTACAAGTCATTCAGATGGCCTTTAAAAAGAATGTTAAAACATTTCCCTCTCACATAAGACAGTTATAGGAATGCACATTGATTGGCCACAGCTCTTGTGGAACACGAAGTAAATCATCTCTTATATTTTCATATACTTTACGGTTTAATACTATCACATAGTTCGATTATCAAGCTATCTGGTCAGGAAACTGTCAGGCACCATGATTTCCTATTTTATGTCCCAAGACACCAAAGTTTAGATAGCTAAAAGGATTATTTGAGGCTACAAAACAAGAAAAAGATCTTAAGAGCTAAGACAGTATAAAAGTATGAAGAGATGGTGTCCAGAAATATTTAATAAACAAATATGAGTCCTCACATCCTAAAAGAATAATAATTATGGGAGGTAACTTAGAGGTTTCACCCCATCCAAGAGTCGCCTTCGTAATACTCAGTTCATTTCAGATCATCCAATGGTCCACAGTGGTCTGTTCTGTTCTTACTGGGACACCCTAGAAAGGTTAGTTATCCCACAAGGCAGAGCACTCCATTTTCCTTTTTGGCTGTGCATGTGGGATTTTAGTTCTTTAACCAAGGTTCGAACATGCACCCCCTGCATAGGAAGCATGGAGTCTTAGCCACTGGACCACCAAGGAAGCCTCTTTCTTATTCATGAAGATGGGATGAAAATATTTGAAAATTACATTTTTGGAACAATAACAGAGAAACTTAGCTTCAGTAGAACATGACGACAGTTGGTTATAGTTGTGGGCGCTGCCCTCCAAAGTTGGCTCTTCAGTGAACCTTAAGCCACCTGGTTCTATCAGTCATCCAGTATCCTCTTCTTGGACACGGGCTAGCTCTGTGCATACTTGAATCACTACATGCAGTGTAAGCAATGCTCCCAAGGTTAGACGAGAAATCCTAGAGTTCTACTGGAAGACTCTCTTTGGGGGCCCTTAGCTGTCACACTAAGTCTGAGTACCTACAGCTGCTGTTCTGCTCCTCCCAACTCAGCCCACCCCTTTAGCCATGGATTACACTGGAGCAGGCTTCCCTGGTAAATTAGACGGTAAAGAATCTGCCTGCAATGCAGAAGATGCAGGTTCTATCCCTGGGTCAGGAAGATCCCCTGGAGAAAGGAACAGCAACTGACTCCAGTATTCTTGTCTGGAGAATTCTATGGACAGAGGAGCCTGGTGGGCTATAGTCCATCCGATCTCAAAGAGTTGGACATGACTTAGTGACTAACACTTAAACTGGAGTAAAACCATCTTTAACTTTACAGTCAAGCTTATACACAAGCTGTATACCACTGAGTTGACTTCATTCTATGCTGCATGGGGCAGAAGAATTGCCAAGAGGAGGCTTCCCATATTCCTGACCCAACAAACTGTGAGATGCAAGAAAATTTGACAGACGGGCATGTGTTCCTTCCTCCCTAAACTTTGTATTCTGCCACAAACTATGCATTCATTGGCTCACTCGTTCACCACACACATTTATGAAAACTCCTATTGTGTTCTAGCATTCTGAGTGACACTGGGAATAAAAAGGATGATAAAAAAAAATCCACCATCTCTGAGCTTGGGAACATCACAGCAGAATGTAGGGGAATTCATAAACTAATAATTAGAAGATTTAAAGGGTTGAAGATAGAGGTAAATGTGAAGATGCTATGAAAGCATAGAGAAAGGCCTAGGGTTGGAGAAAAGATGTCATGGAGGTTTTTGCCTCCGCAGAATCATTGCTGTTGCTTTGTCGGTCAGTTGTGTATCATCTTTTGTGACCCCCATGGACTTCAGCCTGCCAAGCTCCTCTGTCCATGGGATTTCCCAGGCAAGAAAGCAGGAGTGGGTTGCCATTTCCTTCTTCAGGGGATCTTCCCAATCCAGGAATTCACTCTCTTGAATTGGCAGGTGGATTCTAACCACTTAGCAACCAGGAAAGCCCCATGGAGTCATAGGGAGGAAAAAAAGATAGAATCACGCAGGCCAAATAAAGATGCTTCCACGTTGACTCGGCGGGTAAAGAATCCGCCTGCAGTGCGGGAGACCTGGGTTCAATCCCTGGGTTGGGAAGATCCCCTGGAGGAGGGAACAACAGCTACCTGCTTCAATATTCTGGCCTGGAGAATGCCATGGACTGCATAGTCCATGGGGTTGCAGAGTCAGACACGACTGAGCAACTTTCACTTCATTTCAAAAGGATTTTTCAAGGACAGGGAACAGCACTTAATGGCAAACAGTTTTGAAAGACATATGCATTAGAAACTGAAGGCCAGAGTATGAGGAAGTGGTTAACGGTGACAAGGGAGATTGATAGAATATGATAAGAAGCAGGAAAAGGAAGCACAAGCAAGATCTTTCAAAGCTGCTAAATGCCATATATGGTAGTCAACCTCCAAATGGTCCCACCATGAACTGTTCATTCTAGCATCCAGACTTTTGTGTGGCCCCTCCTGCATGGAGGTTGGTCTGTACCGGAACATAAAGCAGCGTGATGGCATGTCACACCTGAAATTAGGCTGTAGAGGCTGAGGCTTCCATCTTGCATCCTCTTTCTCTCTCTCTCTCTCTCTCTCTTTTTGGGGAAACACTTCCATGAGGTAAAAAACTGAAAGTTCCTGGGACTTTCTGATGGTCCAGACGCTAAGACTCCATGCTTCCAATGCAGAGGGCATGGGTTCAGTCCCTGATCAGGGAACTAGACGCCACCTAGAGTTCACGTTGTCACAACTAAAGATCTTGCATGCTGCAAGTAAGACCCAGCACAGCCAAATAAATTCATTTTTTAAAGCAGAGACATTACTCTGCCAACAAAGGACAGTATAGTCAACACTATGGTCTTCCTTGTGGTCACGTACGGTTGTGACAGCTGGACCTTAAAGAAGGTGAAGTGCAGAAGAGCTGATGCCTTCAAACTGTGGTGTTGGAAAAGATTCCTGAGAGTCCCTTGGACAGCAAGGATATCAACCCAGTCAATCCTAAAGGAAATTAACCCTGAATATTCATTGGAAGGACTGATGCTGGAGCTGAAGCTCCAGTATTTTGGTCATCTGTGTGAACAGCCGACTCCTTGGAAAAGTCCCTGATGCTGGGAAAGATCGAAGGCAAAAGCAGAAGAGACGTTAGAGGATACAATGGCTGGATGGCATCACCAGTGCAATGGACATGAGCTTGGGCAAACTTTGGGAGATGGTGAGAGACAGGGAGGCCAGGAGCACCACAGTTCAAGGGATCGCAGAGTCAGACACAACCTGGCGACTAAACAGCAGCAACAAAAGACCCTGAAGATTCCTGCCAACAGTCATGTGAGTGAATTTGAAGGAAGAAGCCCTCGGTCGCAGTTAAGTCTTCAGAGACTGAGGCCCAGGCCAACAGCCTGACAACAACCTCATGGGAGACCCTTAGCCAGGACCCCAGGTAAGCCATGCTCAGGTTCCTATAGCTCAAAAGCTGTATGCCAAAGTATTTACTGTTTTAAGCCACTAAATTTGGGAGTTATTTTCTGTGCAGCAGTAATAACTAATATTCAATGCTGAGAGATTTAAACATTATCCTGAACTTGATAGGAAGCCTTTATAGGATTTTAAAAGGCTAGACAACTCTTTGAACATTGGAAAGGTCACCGGGTTAGCAGTGTGGAGGGTAAAGTGAAAGAGAAGGGGGATATATGAAAGAGACCACCATAAAATCCAGTTCTGAGCAGATAAAGAACTGTACCAAAATTATTGAAAAGGAAAGAAGAAAAGGATGAAGATTTAAGCTATATTACTCTTGATGAAGGTGAAAGAGGAGAGCGAAATAGCTGGCTTGACACTCAACATTAAAAAAATCAAGATCATGGCATCTGGTCCCATCACTTTGTGTCAGATAGAAGGAGGAACGCTGAAAGCAATGACAGATTTTATTTTCTTGGGCTCCGAAATCACTGCAATGGTGACTGCAGCCACGAAATTAAAAGACGCTTGCTCTTTGGAAGGAAGGGTATGACAGACCTAGACAGCGTATTAAAAAGCAGAGACATCATTTTGCTGACAAAGGTCTGTATCGTTAAAGCTGTGATTTTTACAGTAGTCATCAGTCATGTACGAATGTGAGAGTTGGACCATAAGGAAGGCTGAGCACTGAAGAATTGATATTCCTGAATTGTGGCTCTGGAGAAGACTCTTGAGAGTCCCCTGGATGGCAAGGAAATCAGCCAGTCAGTCTTGAAGAAAATCAGTCCTGAATATTTATTGGAAGAACCGATACCAAAACTGAAGTTCCAATATTTCAGCAACTTGATGCAAAGAGCTGACAAACTGGAAAAGACTGATGCTTGGAAAGATAGAAGGCAAAGAAGAGGGGGGTGGCAGAGGATGAGATGGTTAGATAGTATTACCAACTCAATGGGCATGAAGTTGAGCAAACTCTGGGAGACAGTGGAGGACAGACGAGCCTAGCTGCAGTCTGTGGGATCGCAAAGAGTTGGACATGACTGAGCAACTGAGTGACAACATTGTCAGGTGACAAAGTCACTCTATCCCAGGAGCATGAGGAAGAAAGTATACATTTGAGTATCCTGTAATAATTGTAATTTTTCTTTGCTTAAGCCAAAGATGATTTCTGCCAGTCTTGATGCTCCCTTAAGAAATCCAAGACTAAAGATATAGATTAATTTCTCTGCCAAGTCCCCAGGGAAGCAGACAGCAATGCTGCTGTGGGAGAACTTGATCACAGACAACTTTCCCTGGGGAAAATTTGCCTTAAAAGTAGTAAATCGGATAAAAGAGGTGTGAAATATCTATATTAATTAGGGTTCTCCAGAGAAACAGTCAGTAGTGAGTGTGTGTACATTTGTGTGTGTGTGTTAGAAAAAGATTTCTGTTAAGGCACCGCCTCATGCAATGGTAGAAGTTGGCAAGTCCAACATCCACAGACTGGATTAGCAGGCTGGACACCCGGGAGAGATTCAGTGTTGCAGTTCCAGTCATCTGCTGGCAGGATTCCCTCCTGTTCTGGGGACCTCAGATCATGCCATTCAGGCCTTCAGCTGATTAGACGAGGCCCACCCACTTTACAATGTGCAATCCGTTTTACTCAAAGTCCACCAGTTTAAATTTAATCTCATCCACAACACCTTCACAGGAGCACCCAGAACACTGTTTGATCATGTGTCTGGCACCATGGCCTGGACGCATTGACACATAAAGTTAGCCATTCTGAAATGCATGGCAAGCCAGGGTGGGGGGATAAAACTGGTGTTTACTATTGTTCAGTGGTGTTTACCATTGAACTCTTCTTTGCAGCCAACACAGCCCCCTGTCCAGTGCTCTGTGCATAGTAGGCACTGAGCTAAATGGTTCACGATGGCATTCACAGTCCCTGGCACGTCCACGCAAAGTCAATTTGACACTGACAGCATTAAAGTCACAGAAGGGGCTTTGAGGTCCGGTGTTTGCTGGGGAGGTGAAAAAAAGCTCACCTCAATCAACATGTGCTCTTCTTTTTTTAATTGTGTTAATTTCTGCTGTACATCAACGTGGATCAGCCGTAAGTATACAGTATCCCCCCTCCCCCTTCCACCCCCTAGGGCATCACAGGGCGCTGAGCTGAGCTCCCCGTGCTGTACAGCAGCTCTCCACTAGCTCTCCATTTCACACACAGAAGTGTATGTATGTCACTCCTACTCCCCGAGTTCGTACCCCCCTCTCCTTCCCCCCCGTTGTGTTCATGCGTCCATTCTCTACATCTGACTCTCTGTTCCTGTCCAGCAGATAGGTTTATCGGTGCCGTTTCTCTAGATTTCACATATACGCGTTAATACGTGACGTTTGTTTTCCACTTTCTGACTTACTTCGCTCCACGTGACGGACTCTGGGTTCATCCACATCTCTACAAATCACCATGTCCTTCTCTGACTGTACTCCTTTCCTTGCGGTCTCTGCAGCAGCAGGTGGAGAGTAAGGACAGGGACTGCTGCAGGCGCCCCTCCCCAGCCCTAATGAATCCTTGCAGGCTGCAGACCAGTCCAGCACTGCTGTCAAAAGTGAAAAGAAAATGTCCTGGAAAGAGATGACTTGTCTACATCTGGGAAGATAGCCGTCATTTTGTGAGTCTGTTTTGCTTTTCCTTCAGAAGAGAGTGAGGGGAAAGTAAATGAGCTTTTCTCACTTTGGAAGAATATAACATTCAGAATGGGGCTGGCTATGGGCAGGTTGGTGGGGGTGGGGGCGTTCAGGGCTCAGTGAGCTAGTGAAGAGTGAGCAAAGACTCAAGACTGGACACACACAGAGCACAGGGTAGGCAGACACCCCTGGGGTAGAAAGACCTACTCTTCCACCTTCACTGACTTTACTTCCCTATGGAGATGTGTCTGGAGGGGTGGTCAAGACACCCGTGTCTCTGTAGCCTGATTAATCCCTGAGAAAATGCTGGTTGATGGTTTTCTTGCTCATTAAGTTTCTTCCCAGGGACAAGAACTTAATTTGGTCTACAGACCCCTCAGGAAGCCAGGGACAGAAATCAGCGGAGTCCGTGAACTTGGATGGAGATACATATATATACATACTTTCTAGCTGAATTGAACACATCCCAGTAATCTGGATGTATTCAATGAAGCCCAGAAATAATCAGCAGTATCTGTTGCAGACCTCTGAAAGTGTCTTTGAGTTCATCTCCTTTTCATCCTGCTGCAAGCTGGTGGTCCTTGTCCAGATCAGGATTCTGCAGGTCCCAAATTTTAAGGTAACTGAATTTTCCTGTATACTCAGTTGCTAGTGTAAAAGTGAATGCTGCCTTTTGATGCCCATGTAGACCCTTGGATCCACTTTTAACTGCTTAAAAGCCAAAGAGCAGGAGGAATGAGTACATTCTCTTCTCAAAAAAACCTCCCAGGACAGGTGGGGCTTTTCATTTGGATACCAAATTATAGAACCAAATCACCGTGCTGAGTCCCTGTGTGAATCACTGCAAGAAATCCAGTCCCTCCCAAGAGGAGTACTTGAACTTTGCACAAATCTAACTTCAAGCTGTTCTTCAGCTTTCTCTCCAAGTCACTGCCTCAGGTTTTTGTCCCCTTTACCTCAGACTTCTCAAGGCTGTTTCTCTGCACCACCCCAGCCCTCTACTGGCTCCATCCCCCTAAAGTGTAGACCTAAATCCTTCCATTATAGCTCTAAGCACATCTCAAGCACTGCTGTCAAAAGTGAAAAGAAAATGTCCTGGAAAGAGATGACTTGTCTACATCTGGGAAGATAGCCGTCATTTTGTGAGTCTGTTTTGCTTTTCCTTCAGAAGAGAGTGAGGGGAAAGTAAATGAGCTTTTCTCACTTTGGAAGAATATAACATTCAGAATGGGGCTGGCTATGGGCAGGTTGGTGGGGGTGGGGGCGTTCAGGGCTCAGTGAGCTAGTGAAGAGTGAGCAAAGACTCAAGACTGGACACACACAGAGCACAGGGTAGGCAGACACCCCTGGGGTAGAAAGACCTACTCTTCCACCTTCACTGACTTTACTTCCCTATGGAGATGCGTCTGGAGGGGTGGTCAAGACACCCGTGTCTGTGTAGCCTGATTAATCCCTGAGAAAATGCTGGTTGATGGTTTTCTTGCTCACTAAGTTTCTTCACAGGGAAAAGAACTTAATTTGGTCTACAGACCCCTCAGGAAGCCAGGGATAGAAATCAGCGGAGTCGGATCTTCCACCTTCACTGACTTTACTTCCCTATGGAGATGTGTCTGGAGGGGTGGTCAAGACACCCGTGTCTCTGTAGCCTGATTAATCCCTGAGAAAATGCTGGTTGATGGTTTTCTTGCTCATTAAGTTTCTTCCCAGGGACAAGAACTTAATTTGGTCTACAGACCCCTCAGGAAGCCAGGGACAGAAATCAGCGGAGTCCGTGAACTTGGATGGAGATACATATATATACATACTTTCTAGCTGAATTGAACACATCCCAGTAATCTGGATGTATTCAATGAAGCCCAGAAATAATCAGCAGTATCTGTTGCAGACCTCTGAAAGTGTCTTTGAGTTCATCTCCTTTTCATCCTGCTGCAAGCTGGTGGTCCTTGTCCAGATCAGGATTCTGCAGGTCCCAAATTTTAAGGTAACTGAATTTTCCTGTATACTCAGTTGCTAGTGTAAAAGTGAATGCTGCCTTTTGATGCCCATGTAGACCCTTGGATCCACTTTTAACTGCTTAAAAGCCAAAGAGCAGGAGGAATGAGTACATTCTCTTCTCAAAAAAACCTCCCAGGACAGGTGGGGCTTTTCATTTGGATACCAAATTATAGAACCAAATCACCGTGCTGAGTCCCTGTGTGAATCACTGCAAGAAATCCAGTCCCTCCCAAGAGGAGTACTTGAACTTTGCACAAATCTAACTTCAAGCTGTTCTTCAGCTTTCTCTCCAAGTCACTGCCTCAGGTTTTTGTCCCCTTTACCTCAGACTTCTCAAGGCTGTTTCTCTGCACCACCCCAGCCCTCTACTGGCTCCATCCCCCTAAAGTGTAGACCTAAATCCTTCCATTATAGCTCTAAGCACATCTCACGCAGAACTGCAATAGTTTAAAAACCTGACAGAAGTTTAGGGGGAAATGGAGCTACAAGAATTAAAAGAGAAAATTAAAATTAAATGATGATGTATAACTCTGCCAAATCCACCGACAAGTCCCTCCATAGGGGTTGCGCATGGTCATATTTTTTTCTCAGCCTTTTGCCGTGTGACTGGGCCCACTGACCACCCAGGCCTGTAGTCTCTTCAATCTGTCCACTTCCCCTCAAGGTCAGGTTGCCTTTCGCAGCTCTCAGGCTCCAACTAGAGGAATCAAATCCCACAAACCTCTCTCAAACACTCATATGAAGACAGCCTTATTTAATTATATTTTTAACTATTTATTTGGCCATATCAGGTCAAAGTTGCAGCACATGGAATCGTTAGCTGTGGCATGTGGGATATAGTTCCCTGACCAGGGATCAAACCCAGGCCCTCTGCATTGGGAGAGTGGAGTCTTAGCCTCTGGGCAGTCAGGGAAGCTTTATTTAATTATTAAGCAGAATATCTAAATCTGAGGGATAGGAATTGAGGTCATTTCCCCCAGTTCCAGGCTTCCTAAAAATTCCAGGTGATACCACCCTCAAAGCTGCATGAATATGATGCTTGAAAAGGTGACCCCTTCAAGTAAAAGGAAAACTTGCAGGGCACACCCAAAATGAACCATCTGGGGAATCCTGTGCAGCTTCTCAGATAGCTGAGTGGGTAAGGTATTATCTGCCTGCACTGCAGGAGATGCAGGAGACCTGCGTTCAATCCCTGAGTCGGAAAGATCCCCTGGAGGAGGGCACGGCAACCCACTCCAGTATTCTTGCCTTGAGAATCCCATGGACAGAGGAGGCTGGCGGGCTACAGTCCATGGGGTTGCAAAGAGTTGGACACGACTGAGCAGAGGGCACACATGAGCAGCTTCTACGTTGTTCTACATTGTCCCAGTGTAGAAGCTACATGGACTCCCCCAAATGTTGTTTCAACAATTGTGAGATCTATTTTGCACCTTGAGAATAGGACATTGGTAGCATTCACACAGCATTCTGGGGGAGAGAAAAGGAGGTGTCTCTTACAGAACAGGGAAGAAGGAATACCTAATTGATTCCAGTTCTCTTAGGGGAGATCACAAAGGCTCCCTGGAGGAGGTGTCCCTTGAGTTAAAATGAAGGATGAGAGTACATATCTGTGCCGACTGGCCAGCCAGCTCACTGTGTGGATGATACAGAATGGTAAGGACAGGAGCCCAAGGGCTCTGCTGGCCACCTCACCTCCATGACTTTCATTGAACCTTGAAATGACTTTTGAAGTTAACAATCACCTCATATAATAGTAGACACTTAAAAGACATGAAGATTTTGTTAAATCCCCAGTTAATCCAACAGCACATCTCAGTCATTGGTGGCCATGTATTAACTCTAAAAAGTGTCCCTGAGGTTTCCTCGCAATCACGCATAGCCAGACAAGCAGGTGACCCTTAATATAGATAAAGAGAGTTTAAGGAAAGCTATGAAATCACTTCTCAGGCAAGGTATGTTCATTTAAAGTATATACATTTTTGTAAAATCCTCTTGGTGTTGAGAAGGAAGGTGTCAGAGGACAAGTATGGAGTAGGGGATAAGGGTGGGATTCTGCCTCTACCTGTGTGAGCAGAGGTCTGTGCAATTTGCATTTGAATTTGTCTTTGCTCAGGATATCCAACTTATTGTCCCAAACTTCTGCTACCCAGCAAAGGAGCCTAGAAATACACTGTATGCTTTCAAAGCAACAATTAAAAAAAAAAAAAACCTAAGGAGGAAACTATGTGACTAACTCCAGCATAGCATTCATGGTGTTAATAGATGCTAAAACACACACAGAAAAAGAAATGTGTTCTCTGGAAGAGAACAATGTCTGAGGAAGTTTGAGTACTTTTTTCTTAAATTAAATGATACCTAATGAACTATTACAGCAGCCTCCCTGCTAATTAAAGGAGTAAATTGAACTTTCTGAAACTTTACTGCTTGGAAACCCTCTGTTTCTGGTGTTTTCTAGCTAGAAAGAAGGCTTCCATCTCAAAATGGGTCAACTGGTTAGAGAAAAGAGGCATCAAGTGCTGGTTGAGGTGATCAGACCAAGCCTCCTAAAAAAGCAGCCAGATGTGTCTGCAGAAGTGGTCCAGGCGTGCTGTGGATGCCTGTGTGCCCCTACTGTATCCCTAAGCATACAGAATAGCTCTGGTACTCATCTCATCTCGTCTCATCACAGGGCTTGGCAGTTCAAATACTTTAGTCACATCCAACTCTTTGCAACTCTATGGCCTTCAGCCCTCCAGGCTCCTCTGTCCACAGGATTCTCCAGGCAAGAATATTGGAGTGGGTTGCCATATTCTTCTCCAAGCGATCTTCCCAACCCAGGAATCAAACCCACGTCTCTGATGTCTTCCGTATTGGCAGGCAGCTTCTTTACCACTAGCGCCACCTGGGAAGCCCAGCTCCAGTGTTAGCAGATGCTAAAACACATGCAGAAAAAGAAGTGTGCGTGTGAATGAATAAATGAATGCCTGCTTACCTGGCAAAGAGCCCTTGGCTTTCAGTCTACCTTGAGGGCCTGACTCTTCCTAATCCAGAGTGTGAGTCAACCAGTCAATAGCAGGTGATACATAAACGGATCAATATTAACTTGGTCAAAGAGGTTAAGAGACTTGCTCAGTGTCACAAACTCACATGCAGGCCAGGTCGACTACTTCCCTTTCTGGAGATCTTATTGAGAAAATATCTACACACCATGCCCTTGAATCTGCCCATTATCTACCAAGAGAAGGCACTTGGTGCAACAGCAGACCCTTTGCAAAAGGGCTCAGCAACTCTGCTAGAAGACATCAACAAAGCTGTTCATTCCCTCCTGTAATTCTGAACTCAGTGCATTTGTCTCAGGCTCCTGGGGATCTGGGATGTCATGTTACATGGTGTCATCCAGGGCCAGGGCTCAGCAAGTTTTGCTTTTGTCAACATTATGGGCTGTACACATTTTTTTTCTTTTGCTGTGGGCAGCTGAAAGTAAGTGACACTAATTTCTATTCTGCAGTTATCCAAATATTGCACTCACAACACAATCCATAAACATAATGACAGCTCATCAATAAAGCAGAGGAGTATCTGAGAAACCGTCATTGTCACCCCCCAAAAAAAATTAAAAAAGAAAAAGAAACAACAAAAATGCTGCCAAATGGTAGGTCCCTTATCTTAATTACAGGCTGATTTGCATTTAAATGAAGGTTATTTTATAATTACCACTGGATGCTTTGTGTTGGGGTTGAAATACCACTCTGAGGGCTGTCTGCCCATTTCCTTTCCATTTCCCCCTGTCACCCTGCTCCTCTATAAAGTCTGAGGCAGGCAGGCGCAGAGAGGTGCTGGCTCTTAATTCTGTTTTCAAAAGCATCACCACCTGAGGGCACCTTGTGGATTCTGGGGCAGTCCTTCTGAAGGATGACATAGACAGAATCAAAGAAACCTCCCTCCACCCACAATAAACAACCTCAAGATCTGCCAGCTTGAGAGCAGGATTCACTTGCCTGACTCTGCGCTGGCTGTGGTGCTGAAAATCCCCACTCCCTCCTCTGTGCCCCCACTGCATCCCAAATGCATCGTACCATTCATTAACAAATGAAGTCCAGTCTTGCCATTTTTGAGAGTGATGTTCTACGACATCACCACAAACACTGAATTAGAGGAACTGGACCATCGATACTCAGGCAAGTCAGGGTTAGGTTCCTATAAGCCTTTGGACACAAGGTTTTTGTCAACCCAACAATACAAAACCTTGTTTTGTGTTTAGACACCTTATTTAATATACAGTAAGTCCCCTACATGGGGTTTCCCTGGTGACTCAGAGGTAAAGAATCTGCCTGCCATGCAGAAGATGCAGGAGTTGCAGTTCGATCCTTGTGTTGGGAAGATTCCCTGGAGGAGAGCATGGCAACCCACTCCAGTATTCTTGCCTAGGAAATCTCATGGACAGAGGAGGCTGGTGGGCTACAGTCAAGAGAGTCAGATAGAGTCAAACACAACTGAACAACGACAAAGAAATTCACAGATAAGGAACTGGCATATAATGGGGATGGACTGCACTCACCAAGCATCTCCATTGTGAAATGCACACGAGATGCTCTGCAGGGTCTAAGTGAGTAAACCACAGAGGAACAGCGAGGCACCTCCCCTGCACGCAGCTTAGTCTTCAGACGGTGTGTGGGGGACAGGGAGCAACACAAAGAGAAACTGATCCAAAAAATATAAACAGAAAAATAATAAAATATTTTCAAATCATGATGATACTATGAACGAAACAAACCAAAAAAAAAAAAAAAAGAGAGAGAGAGAGAGAGAGAAAGCTATTGAGATTCAGAATAATAAAGGGAATAGCAAAGGGCTTGTTTGAGATCGCAGGCAGCAGTGATGGGAAGCCTTGAGAAGCCCCAAGCAGTTGGGAAGTGATGGAGATGGAGGGGCATGAAGCAGGAAGAACAATAGGCACAAAGACTCCACCCCAGGAGAGGAGTGTCCTACAGATCAAACCAGTGGGACTGGAGACTGGGACAGGGGAAGCAAAAGAGACAGTATAAAACCGGCTTAGAGATGGAGCCCGAGCTGGCCTGGAGCGCCTCCTAGACCCAAGGTGTACTTACTTACCAGTTTTCAGATCCCTTTAGAACAGATATCTCCTAAAGCCTAAAAAGGTGCTACATGGAAAAGGCATTCAGCAAATGCTGACTAACTCACTAGTGAGTGAGTCAGGGTATTGCAAAGCATTATGGGTGTGTCAGCTCAGGAATGAGTTTTACTGCATGTAACAGAAAAACTCAAAATATGGTAACTTACACAAGATCAAGATTTATTTTTCTCAAGGAGGACTCCAGATGTGGGCAGGTTTTGACATTGATTTAATGGCTTAATTACGTCAAAACTGAAGTCTCTGAAATTTGCTTTGTCTTTGCCACATGGTTGCAACATTGCTGCTCTAGCTCTAGCCATCATGTCCTAGATCCAAAATGCGGGAAGTACCCAAAGTGTATGTGCCAACTGAGTCCAATTCCCTTACAGAGTTTTCCTGGAAGCCCCAGCCAGTGACATTCACTGATACCTCATGGGCCATAACTGTGTCCTGTGTCCATCTCTAGACACAAAGGAGGCTAAGAAATGTATTTCTTGTTGGATCTATTACTACCCACAACACAGTCATGTTCGTAAGGAAGAAGGGGAGAATGTACAGCAACTGGCAGTCTGTGTTCCCCGGAGATGGGTGCACATGCTCCAGCCAATGCTTTAGAAGTGATGGAGCTATCAGAGGATAAGAGGGCCTCTGGATAAGGAGGACTTATATAATGGATTTACATAGTGGATATGGGAGTTGAAAAAGGATGGAGAAGATCATCAAGTCAAAATAACTCTATTCTTCCTCCTTACAAAAGGTGACCCTTCCTGTTTCAGGATGAGAGCCTCTCAAGGACCATAACAAATACCTAAAATTCAAAGAACTGGCCACCCCTAATTGGCAATCCAGTATTCTTGCATGGAGACTACCCAAAGACACTGGAGCCTGGAGTTGCAGAGTCAAATACAACTGAAGCGGCTTAGCATCCACTCCGTGTAACTAAAGCAAGAAAGTAACACATGTATCCACGTTCAGCCCTAACATTATTTTCTGATTTTGTTTACTGATGGCTTTAGCCAGTCATTTAACAAGTCTCTAGGCCTTGGGAGGATGCATCATGGGGCAAATACATTTTGAAGTAGAAAGAAGGGGGGAAACATTCTAAGATCCCAAACAAGGCCATTGCTAAAGAGCTGGTCCTGGAGAGATGAGAGAAGCAAAGCCAGTCTGCAGAGTTGAGAAAGCTTCTTCCCAGGAGATGACGCTGACACTGTGACCTACAGGATCAATGGGTGAGGAGCTGGTAAGAAGATTCCAGTCCCAACAGCCTTTGCAAATGTCAGAATCAAGGCCAAAGCCATGGGTAAGCGATAAGGGGACCAAAGAGACCATCTTAGTTGTCTTTGCTCATTTATCAGAAACCCTACCTACTGGAAAGCTTCTTCGTGTCTTGGCTTCTTGAGGCATTTTCTGGGCAGATGCCATGCTGGTGCTTCATTCTGGGCTGGCCTTTGCTTTCCTGTGCTCTGCACCCTGAGCTAGATATTCACCACTTGAACCTAAAGGGCAGGTAGGAAAGCAGCCTACTGTGTGACTTGGCTCAAACCTGATGGAGCAGGTGGCTCCCGCCCTGGGTGGGACAGAGAAGTCTGGTACCCTTCCCTGGCCCCTGCCAACTTGCTCCTCCTGTGCTCCTACCTGCTGGGCCCTGTCACTGTGTGCAAGCAGGCAGGCACCTGGCACAGCAGATGTACCCAGCGACCACAGTACCGATGTCCCCAGGCATCTCCATGTATGAGCAACCCCTACCCCGCTGCTGGGGGAAGCTTTCCAAACACAGATCCCACCATGCCAATCCCCCAACCAGGACCCTCCAGTGGCTCCCATAGAAGATAAAGTCCAACCTCTTTGGCATGACGTAAAGAACTTCCCCCAAACCCATCCTTAGCCCAACATTCCAGGTTCCCACACTCACCTCCTGCTCTTAAGCCACACTAGCTGCTTGCCACTCTCTAAACACATCATGCTATTTTCTAGCCTTTGGGCCCTCTTCCTGGCAAGCTGCCCTCTCCCCACTCTCCTCGTCTGAACCCTTACAACCCCAATTGTATATTACTGCCTCTAAAAAGCCTTCCACCTTGCTTAGAGTTAGTTTTTCTTTTCTTTTTTGCAATTATTCCTGAAACTATTTGCACATCAGTCTCCCTGATATAGTATTTGCTGTTGTTCAGTGACTAAGTCATGTCTGACTCTTTCAGACTCCATGAACTGCAGCATGCCAGGCTTCCCTGTCCTTCACTATCTCCTGAAGTTTTCTCAAACTCATGTTCATTGACTCAATGAGGCCATCCAACCATCTCATCCTCTGTCATCCCCTTCTCCTCCTGACATCAGTCTTTCCCAGCATCAGGATCTTTTCCAATGAGTCAGCTCTTTGTATCAGGTGGCCAAAGTATTGGCGTTTCAGCTTCACCATCAGTCCTTCCAATGAATATTCAGAGTTGATTTCCTTTAGGATTGACTGGTTTGACCTCCCTGCTGTCCAAGGGACTCTCAAGAGTCTTCTCCAGCACCACAGTTGAAAAGCATCAATTCTTCAGCACTCAGCCTTTGTTATGGTCCAACTCTCACATCCATACATGATTACTGGAAAAACCATAGCTTTGACTATACAGACCTTTGTCAGCAAAGTTACGCGATAGTGTAAGTTTCTTAAATGCAGGGGACAATTATAAGCATTTGTGTCCCCTTGAATAGTGCCTGGCACATCAGGGGTTCAAAATCACTGGCTTTTTGGTTGAGCAGGGTCCTCATTGGATAGATAAATGGCCGTGGTTCTGCAGGATGCGGTAGCATCCACTCTCCTTACAACAGCAGCTTTCCATCTCCTTCTCCAAACTGGCAAAGAGGCTACCTCGGCACGCCTCCTGGAATTGCTGGTCCCACTGCAGCAGCACTGCCCTGCCTCAACCCTTCCTTCCTCCTACAGCACTCCCAGAACCAGAGTTCACTGCCTTTTGTTCAAGTCCCCGTGGAATGGAGCAGCGGCTGATGGGCTAGACCCACAGAGGTTTTTAGGAATCTGGCCTTCCCTGACCTCAGCCTCACTGGCTCCGTGACTTCCAGAGCTCCGGCCTTGCTGAAGGGAGCTGTGACCTGCTGCCAGGGATCACTGCCTCTCCTGCTCTGCCAGTCCTGCCGTCCCCTGGGCCACCGCAGGCTCACCCAGTGCAGAGCAGGAGGGCTGTTCCAATGCTTGCTTCCCGGGAAGCCGGGCTTTGTGCCTCGGGCTCCCTCCTCTGCATGCACAGTCCCCTTAATTCTATCCTCCCTGCACACAGCGCCTTCATCTCCTCCTCCTTTGAAAGAAGCCTGGGCGAGTCCTCCCCGCCTGCCCGGGACAGGTGTGGGGATGACCCCAGCCCTCCGCCGGGGCCCTGGGCTTTGATGCTCCGGCTTTGCTGCTGCAATTTGTATTCCGTGGCTTCCCGCTCCCGCTCCTCCTGCCCAGGGTGTTTTGATGAGCTTCCCTCTGCACTCATATTGTCTCAGTCGTTAACCACCCATTTGCAAGTCTGTAATTGACTTTTGATCATTCATTTTACGAGGCGCGCAGGGTAAAAAGCCGACGCTCTCTTCCTTCGTTTCCCCTGCTCCTCGGTCTAGACGGCAGCGCACGACGCTCTGCCAGCCCCAGACCCTGTTGCCATATCAGCTCATAAAGAGGCATGTGCAGCCCTGCCCTTCCTGGGAGAAATTTTCCTTTCTGTTTCTCCTTCTGATGTGGTTCTTTAGCTTCCTCCCCTCTCCCCTCAGGGATTAGCTTCTCTAGGAAATGGAGGAGTTGGGGGAGGCAATTATTTGCGGGTCTATTGATATGATAACCCCGATTGACAGCAGGGGGACTCGCTGGCAGAACGGATGGGATTGCACTAAACCCCGAGAGGAGGAGCTACAAACGGAGACCCAGCTACACTTCCCAAACTGACATTTCACAGCTCTTTTCTGTTGAGCAGGAAACAGCCGCAGCCCTGGGGGAGGAGGCAGCTGCCTGCCAAACTGGTGATCAGGCGTTTCCCTCCGTCCCGCGGTCATCCGGATTCCCAGTGAATAAAACCTGCTGCCTCTCTCTTACCCAGGGGATAGAGCTGGTGGGTGGCAGCAGACGCCCAGGCTCACGTGGGAGCTGAGCATCAGTGGGAGCTGAGCATCTCTGGTGTTGCCCCGGTTTTGTTTTCTTCCTTTTTCCTCTTCGGAAGCAAACACTGTTCCTGAAGCAGAAATCAGCCCTCGCAGTCCTGGCTGGCCTGGTCATAGGAATGAGAGCCTCTCAAGGACCATAACAAATACCTAAAATTCAAAGAACTGGCCACCCCTAATTGGCAATCCAGTATTCTTGCATGGAGACTACCCAAAGACACTGGAGCCTGGAGTTGCAGAGTCAAATACAACTGAAGCGGCTTAGCATCCACTCCGTGTAACTAAAGCAAGAAAGTAACACATGTATCCACGTTCAGCCCTAACATTATTTTCTGATTTTGTTTACTGATGGCTTTAGCCAGTCATTTAACAAGTCTCTAGGCCTTGGGAGGATGCATCATGGGGCAAATACATTTTGAAGTAGAAAGAAGGGGGGAAACATTCTAAGATCCCAAACAAGGCCATTGCTAAAGAGCTGGTCCTGGAGAGATGAGAGAAGCAAAGCCAGTCTGCAGAGTTGAGAAAGCTTCTTCCCAGGAGATGACGCTGACACTGTGACCTACAGGATCAATGGGTGAGGAGCTGGTAAGAAGATTCCAGTCCCAACAGCCTTTGCAAATGTCAGAATCAAGGCCAAAGCCATGGGTAAGCGATAAGGGGACCAAAGAGACCATCTTAGTTGTCTTTGCTCATTTATCAGAAACCCTACCTACTGGAAAGCTTCTTCGTGTCTTGGCTTCTTGAGGCATTTTCTGGGCAGATGCCATGCTGGTGCTTCATTCTGGGCTGGCCTTTGCTTTCCTGTGCTCTGCACCCTGAGCTAGATATTCACCACTTGAACCTAAAGGGCAGGTAGGAAAGCAGCCTACTGTGTGACTTGGCTCAAACCTGATGGAGCAGGTGGCTCCCGCCCTGGGTGGGACAGAGAAGTCTGGTACCCTTCCCTGGCCCCTGCCAACTTGCTCCTCCTGTGCTCCTACCTGCTGGGCCCTGTCACTGTGTGCAAGCAGGCAGGCACCTGGCACAGCAGATGTACCCAGCGACCACAGTACCGATGTCCCCAGGCATCTCCATGTATGAGCAACCCCTACCCCGCTGCTGGGGGAAGCTTTCCAAACACAGATCCCACCATGCCAATCCCCCAACCAGGACCCTCCAGTGGCTCCCATAGAAGATAAAGTCCAACCTCTTTGGCATGACGTAAAGAACTTCCCCCAAACCCATCCTTAGCCCAACATTCCAGGTTCCCACACTCACCTCCTGCTCTTAAGCCACACTAGCTGCTTGCCACTCTCTAAACACATCATGCTATTTTCTAGCCTTTGGGCCCTCTTCCTGGCAAGCTGCCCTCTCCCCACTCTCCTCGTCTGAACCCTTACAACCCCAATTGTATATTACTGCCTCTAAAAAGCCTTCCACCTTGCTTAGAGTTAGTTTTTCTTTTCTTTTTTGCAATTATTCCTGAAACTATTTGCACATCAGTCTCCCTGATATAGTATTTGCTGTTGTTCAGTGACTAAGTCATGTCTGACTCTTTCAGACTCCATGAACTGCAGCATGCCAGGCTTCCCTGTCCTTCACTATCTCCTGAAGTTTTCTCAAACTCATGTTCATTGACTCAATGAGGCCATCCAACCATCTCATCCTCTGTCATCCCCTTCTCCTCCTGACATCAGTCTTTCCCAGCATCAGGATCTTTTCCAATGAGTCAGCTCTTTGTATCAGGTGGCCAAAGTATTGGCGTTTCAGCTTCACCATCAGTCCTTCCAATGAATATTCAGAGTTGATTTCCTTTAGGATTGACTGGTTTGACCTCCCTGCTGTCCAAGGGACTCTCAAGAGTCTTCTCCAGCACCACAGTTGAAAAGCATCAATTCTTCAGCACTCAGCCTTTGTTATGGTCCAACTCTCACATCCATACATGATTACTGGAAAAACCATAGCTTTGACTATACAGACCTTTGTCAGCAAAGTTACGCGATAGTGTAAGTTTCTTAAATGCAGGGGACAATTATAAGCATTTGTGTCCCCTTGAATAGTGCCTGGCACATCAGGGGTTCAAAATCACTGGCTTTTTGGTTGAGCAGGGTCCTCATTGGATAGATAAATGGCCGTGGTTCTGCAGGATGCGGTAGCATCCACTCTCCTTACAACAGCAGCTTTCCATCTCCTTCTCCAAACTGGCAAAGAGGCTACCTCGGCACGCCTCCTGGAATTGCTGGTCCCACTGCAGCAGCACTGCCCTGCCTCAACCCTTCCTTCCTCCTACAGCACTCCCAGAACCAGAGTTCACTGCCTTTTGTTCAAGTCCCCGTGGAATGGAGCAGCGGCTGATGGGCTAGACCCACAGAGGTTTTTAGGAATCTGGCCTTCCCTGACCTCAGCCTCACTGGCTCCGTGACTTCCAGAGCTCCGGCCTTGCTGAAGGGAGCTGTGACCTGCTGCCAGGGATCACTGCCTCTCCTGCTCTGCCAGTCCTGCCGTCCCCTGGGCCACCGCAGGCTCACCCAGTGCAGAGCAGGAGGGCTGTTCCAATGCTTGCTTCCCGGGAAGCCGGGCTTTGTGCCTCGGGCTCCCTCCTCTGCATGCACAGTCCCCTTAATTCTATCCTCCCTGCACACAGCGCCTTCATCTCCTCCTCCTTTGAAAGAAGCCTGGGCGAGTCCTCCCCGCCTGCCCGGGACAGGTGTGGGGATGACCCCAGCCCTCCGCCGGGGCCCTGGGCTTTGATGCTCCGGCTTTGCTGCTGCAATTTGTATTCCGTGGCTTCCCGCTCCCGCTCCTCCTGCCCAGGGTGTTTTGATGAGCTTCCCTCTGCACTCATATTGTCTCAGTCGTTAACCACCCATTTGCAAGTCTGTAATTGACTTTTGATCATTCATTTTACGAGGCGCGCAGGGTAAAAAGCCGACGCTCTCTTCCTTCGTTTCCCCTGCTCCTCGGTCTAGACGGCAGCGCACGACGCTCTGCCAGCCCCAGACCCTGTTGCCATATCAGCTCATAAAGAGGCATGTGCAGCCCTGCCCTTCCTGGGAGAAATTTTCCTTTCTGTTTCTCCTTCTGATGTGGTTCTTTAGCTTCCTCCCCTCTCCCCTCAGGGATTAGCTTCTCTAGGAAATGGAGGAGTTGGGGGAGGCAATTATTTGCGGGTCTATTGATATGATAACCCCGATTGACAGCAGGGGGACTCGCTGGCAGAACGGATGGGATTGCACTAAACCCCGAGAGGAGGAGCTACAAACGGAGACCCAGCTACACTTCCCAAACTGACATTTCACAGCTCTTTTCTGTTGAGCAGGAAACAGCAGCAGCCCTGGGGGAGGAGGCAGCTGCCTGCCAAACTGGTGATCAGGCGTTTCCCTCCGTCCCGCGGTCATCCGGATTCCCAGTGAATAAAACCTGCTGCCTCTCTCTTACCCAGGGGATAGAGCTGGTGGGTGGCAGCAGACGCCCAGGCTCACGTGGGAGCTGAGCATCAGTGGGAGCTGAGCATCTCTGGTGTTGCCCCGGTTTTGTTTTCTTCCTTTTTCCTCTTCGGAAGCAAACACTGTTCCTGAAGCAGAAATCAGCCCTCGCAGTCCTGGCTGGCCTGGTCATAGGACATCTCCCCCTCCTCCTTCCCACCCCCTTCCTCCCCAAGGGTCGTTCTTAAGAGCCTCCGAAGGATGGTCACTGGATCTTTCATGGATTTCATGGTATTATGCAAACGGGGAGCTTCTGAAAATGAAACCAGCCACTAGCGGCAGGGGCACAAGGACAGAAGGTCTGAACCAGAGCTGCCCCCTGGCTGTCCATCTGCCAAGTCCCACTCCCACCAGGGCTGAGCCTTGGTGCAAAAGAACAGATGAAGACGCCCTCCTTCCCCAGAGCTGCACTGGTGGAGGGTGGGGGGTGGGAAAGGGGGATGGAGGTCTTGACTGGAAATTCAAAACAGGCTTTCACGTAAAAATAATGGCCTACATGGTGGTTAGACTGAATTGTCCATTATGAACTATGAGATCACCTTTTCCCTTTAGAATGTGGTTTGATGTAAGAATTTTCAGCATGGTGCCACCCTCTGCTGTGAGTCAGCTGTTTTGTTGTCTGTTTTTAGATCCACAAATTTGTCCCAATGGTCTCACTGCAGACCACGCACATGGCAAGAGCCATGAGTCAGGGAGCTGAACGTAAAAGCCGTGGCCAAAAGCAAAATAATTTCAGGGAAAGGCTTTCTTGTATTTTAGGAGATGCTGGTACAGGGAACTTCAGAGATGCAGTTCTGAGCTGCTGGAAACCTCGGGGTCCAAGTTCCTTCAAGAGATATCTTTCTGTAGATGCTTTCTGACTTAAGAAGCCAATACCCAGACCACTGTCCCAAGAGAAGGATACTAAAAACATGTCTTAAGGGTCCTGCACAGGGCTGGGACATGCCTCAGCAGGCAGCCTCAAAATTTTAACCAGAGCAAGGCTCTTATTCTCAATCCCTCTTTACTATGAGGTCAGGCAATCTTTAAAGGAAATTAGTAAACCTAACTAATATATCTTGGCTGCTAATTAGCATAACTGGAGCAAAAAACATCTTAAAAGGAGAGGGTGAGATGAATTGAGAGGATAGTATTGAAGCATATACATTATCCTATGTAAAATGACCCGTGGGAATTTGCTGTATGACAGCAGGGAGCTCAGATCAGTGCTCTGTGACAACCTAGAGAGATGGGATGGGGTGCGAGGTGGGAAGGAGGCTTAAGAGGGAGGGCACGTATGTATATCTATGGCTGATTCATGTTGATGTAGGTAGAAACGAACACAATATTGTAAAGCAATTACCCTCCAACTAAAAATAAATACATTTAAAAGGAGAATGTGTCAAACCTAGAACATTGTCAGTGTATTTGCCCCAAAACAGCTGAGTGGGGCTACTGTTCTGCTAAAACCTCCACTGGCCACATCAAGATGGTTTCTCGGTGTATTGTTTCCTGCGCTCTTCCTCCTAGTAGCCCTGCTTTCCCGTGGGCTCAGCAAAGCTCCCCACGAGGCTCCTGCCAGCCTGCCCCACACCTAGAGCTTACTTCTCTCTTTATTCGCTATGTCATGTCTGATTCTTGCAACCCCATGGACTGTAGCCCGCCAGGCTCCTCTGTCCATGGGATTCTCCAGGCAAGAATACTGGAGTGGGTTGCCATTTCCTTCTCCAGGGGATCTTCCCGACCCAGGGGTCAAACCTGGGTCTCCTGCATTGCAGGCAGATTCTTTACTGACGGAGCTATGAGGGAAGACCTCCAGCATCTGCATGTGTTGCCCACACCAGAACACGACTCACCCACTTTCAGGACCCAAAGGGAGTTCCACTTCCTGGACTCCCAACAACCCAACCACCTCCCTTAGGAATCTTCAGGTGCTCCTTTCACTCTTTCCGGGTCTCTGCACATCCACTAAGCAGCCCCAGTCTCATAAAAAACACTCCTTCTGTAGGGCCAAACATTGGCAATTCCATATAAACAAAGCTAATTTAGTTCTTCGTCTTCTGCCCAGTCCCCCATAGCCTTAGCACTAAGCATGACATAGGGGCTCAACAGACATGACTTAATAGACTAATTGATTCATCACTTGAAAAACACCCTCCATTCACTGCACCCACATGCATAACTCCCTGTTTAGTATGGACAGAACACTGCCTTGTGAAAATGCTAAATGACAATACCTGTGTATCCTAATTGGCAATGATTATTCAACAGCTGGGCCCTAGGTGAAACGCAGGCTCCCAGGACCCCTGATGAAAGGTTCCAGCTTTGAAGGCAAAGAAGAGTGGAAAAAAAGAAAGGAGAGGGAGTAGGTGGGTTGAACTGTGTCGAGAATGAAGATGTGGTCAGACAAGTGGCTCAGAGACACAGACCTGAGCTGCTGTCCTTGTTCCCTGGCTGAACACCAAGCATCCTTGGAACAGACAACCCAAGCCATTCCTGTGCTATGTGCTGCACGCATGTTGAGGGATAAGGTGAAGCCTCGGGCCCAGAGAGCTCCCAGCATGTCTGGGAGACGTGAAAACAGCAAAGCCTGATCCTTGGTAAGAAGGGCTATAACGCAGATGCAGACAGAAAGCTATGCGAAAAGAAGACTGTCCATTCTTCTTGGGGGAACCAAGGAGAATGTCACAGGACCTGAAACTCTGGAGCTGGATCTTAGAGAGGAAAGCAGAGGAGACTATTTCAGGTTAAGAGAGGGGTTTGGGAAACAGGCAGAGAGTAAGACGGAACTAGGAACAAGATGGGAATGCAGGCTTGCATAGCCAGGGCCAGGAAGCTGAAGAAAATTTGCTTTGTTCAGATCTGGGGGAGCTCCAAGGGAACCAGAAAGAAACAAAATCTCAAGGAGTCAGGGGAAAATGGGCAGAAAGAAGGAGGTCACAAGTGGCCCCAGAGTGGCAGCTCAGTATATCTAAAACCCAGGCCTTAGGTCTCCTCCGGAACTGAGTGCCGAGTTGACGTGACACGGCTTCCACGTGGAGGTTATGACAGGTAAAACGAATGACAAAGATCCCGAGGAAATGATATCAGGAACCTCACAGGCCTGGTTTTAATGATCGTTTTGTTACTGTCAAGATTCACAGCTTAAGACGGATCCTCTCCCTTCTTTTTTAAACAATGCATTAAGTAACTGTATTTTTGCTTGTGCTGGGTTTCGTCGCTGCCTGGGCTTTCTCTAGCTGCAGTGGCCTGGGGCTACTCTGCCGGTGCTCGGGCTTCTCACTGTAGTACCTTCTCTTGCTGTGGACCATGGGCTCCAGGGTGCATGGGCTCAGCGCTTGTGGCTCACAGGCTCAGTGGTTGTAGCTCGTGGGCCCTAAAGCATCCGCACAGCAGCTGTGATGCCCGGTCTTAGCTGTTCTTTGACACATGGAATCTTCCCAGAGCCGGGACCAAACCCATGTCCCCTCCGCTGGCAGGCAGATTCTTGTCCACCAGGGCATTCTTGATCCTCTCCCTTTTGCTCCATGATAAGATCATGGTGGGCAAATCAGAAGATTCATGTCTTCTTTAAAAAATTCTAATAGTTTTATCCTTGACTTTATCCAGCTTAGATAAGATAAGCTGGAACACCATTTAGTCTTATTTTCCCCCTTCTTCTTTTCAGCGTCCTCCAAAAGAAAAAAAAACGTAAAAACAAAAGATTAAAACCTATCACTTTTCTCAAAGGTTTTCCACGTATAGTAGTGTCACTTGTGATTTGTGTGTTTCAGTTGAAAGATACCTCTTTCAGTCCCACTGGAAAGTAACTTTTAGATTAAATGTATGTTTATCAAAATTTGGGTATGTATATGCATGTGTACCCCTGAATGCCAGGAAAAAAAAAAGGAAATTATTCAATGTCAAACGAAATTAGAGAGACTTTCCTGATAGTCCAGTGGTTAAGACTTTGCATTCCAAGGCAGGGATGTGGGTTCAGTCTCTGGTGGGGAAATTAAAATCCCACATGCCTCAAAGGCCAAAGAAACGCAGAACATAAAACAGAAGCAGTGATGTAACAAATTCAGTTAAAAACTTTAAAAAGAGTTCATATCAAAGAAATCTTTAAAAAATAAATAAATAAAAGAATTGAGAAAAAAGGCTATGTCCACCTGAAACTATCACAACATTGTTAATTGGCAATGCAAAATACAAGGTTTTAAAAAAAAGAAGGCTAAAAATAGAGGCTGATAGAAAAGGAAGTTTGCAATGAAATGATTGTGATGGTTTTCCAACTCTGTTTTTCTCCAGTTTGTAAGCTGTCTCCCACACTGATGCTTGTTCCCCTTGTCTAACACATTGAGTTTTTATTTTCTAAAGCAAGAGGGAGGAGGAGGAGTTGTCACCATCAATGCGCTGTGTCTCCCTCCCTGGGTATGACCTCCTCCCTTTGAACAAGTAACTGAACTTCCTCTCTCTCTTCTTTGCAAGGAGCCCATGATAAATGCTGGGTGACCACCCTGCCTCTCCTGCTATTCCTTTCTAACAAGATTCCTAACTGCTCCAGGTCTCTGTTGGCCACAAGCTTCAAGGAAGTCTGGATCCATCCCAAGCCCAGAAATAAGTCCTGTGTCTTGAAACCAGCATTTTCCAAACTTTTTGGTCTAAGGATCCCTTTACATGTTCAGAATAATTGAGGACCTCTTTGTTGATGTAAATGGTATCTATGGGTATTTACCATATTAGAATTTTGAAATAATTTTTAAAATATTTGCATGTGAATTTTTCTAAAAGAATAATAAACCCAGTACACATTAATATAATTAACATATTTTTAATGAAAAATAACTACATGTTCCAAAACAGTTTGCTGAGACAAGTGGCATTGGTTTACATTTTTGCAAATCTCTTTACTATACGGCTTAATAGAAAACAGCTGAATTTTCAACTTTGCCTGTACATTTTCGTTTTGGCTGAACTATATGAAGACAATTGAGATTTTAATTTCCCAGGTATGTACTTTTTAAAAAATAGAGGAATATTAACTTTTCAAATACTTGTGGGTATTTTTGATGTCCGAAAACTTGCAAGTAGTGGTATCTTTAAGCTTAGTTGCAACGTGGAATCTTAAACCAAGTGATTGACCTTTTCATGTTGTATTGCACCAAAATCCATTGATTTATCTTGCTCTTCAAATGTACCATTTACTCATGTATGATTTTATAATATCATGCCTTGGTCATTTAGAAAATATCAGTTCATAAATTATGCAGATCTTTCAAATGTTCAGTTATTTCACTTACAAAATATCAGAAAAGAACACATTTGTTAACATCACCACTAACTTCATCATAAAAGTATTTAAGGGTTGGAAAAGTGTCAAGCTGCCAGTAAAAGATACAGGTTTTCCCAAAATTCTAATTGTCATTTGAAAGCTCAGATTTTATCATTGGCAACAAATACAGTTGGCCTCCTGTATGTGTGGGTTCTACATCTGCTGATTCAACCAACAACAGATTGAAAATATTCCGAAAAAAATTTTCCAGAAAGTTCCAAGAGTACAACTCAAATTCACCATGCTCCAACAACAATTTACATAGCATTTACATTGCTTTTACAGCTATTTACATAGCATTTGTAGGGCTTCCCTGATAAATCAGTTGGTAAAGAATCCGCCTGCAATGCAGGAGACCTGGGTTCGATCCCTGGGTTGGGATGATCACTTGGAGAAGGAAAAGGCTACCCACTCCAGTATTCTGGCCTGGAGAATTCCATTGACTGTATAGTCCATGGGGTTGCAAAGAGTCAGACACAACTGAGCAACTTTCACATAGCATCTACGTTGTATTAGGTATTATGAATAATCTAGAGATGATTTAGAGTATATGGGAGGATGTGTGTAGGTTACATGGAAATAGTATGCATTTTATACAAGAGACGAGTGTTTGTGGATTTTGGAATCTGTGGGGGCTGGAAGCAATTCTGCACAATTCTAAGGGACAACACACTGTCAGCTGTTTTTCCTCGAGTGACTCACTTCATTCATTTGGGGGAAATTTTCTTCCACACACCTAAGTCTGAATAACCACAGTTTGTCTGTTGTTCTTTCAAGTTAAAGTGATGTTTCATGAAAAAGTGGGTACTTCAGCCTACTACTCAACTAATGCCCCAAGCATTTTTGCCTTAAGATAATCTTTATATTTCAGAATAGCAACAAAAGTGCTTTATGTGTATTTTCCATTTTGTCACACAGAATATTAACAAATAAATATTTAATAAAATCAAAAAAGAAAGGTGAAAAATAGCAACAGATACCACAGAAAGACAAAAGATTATAAAGAATATCATGACTATATATACACCAACAAACTGGACAACCTAGAAGAAATGGACAAATTGAAAGACTCATATAACCTTTTAAGACTGAATCAGGAAGAAATAGAAAGTGTGAACAGACCCATTACTGGTTCAGAGGTTGAAACCATAGTCAAAAAGCTACCCAAAAAAAACAAAAATTCAAGACCAGATGGTTTCACAAGGGAATTCTACCAAATATTCTAAGAAGATTTAATACCTATTTTTCTCAAACCCTTCCAAAAATTAACAAGGAGGGAATGCTTTCTAATCCATTTTACAAAGCTAACATCATCCTGATACCAAATCACAGGCAAAGGCGACACACACAAAAAAGAAAATTACAGGCTAATTTATCTGATGAACATAGACACCAAAACCCTCAGAAAAATATCAGCAAACCCAATTCAATAATACATCAATAAGGTCAGTACCATGATCAAGTAGGATTTGTTCTAGGAATGTAAGATGGTTCATCATCTATGAATTAATTAAACTGATATGCCACATTTTAAAAATGAAGAATAAAAACCATGTGATCATCTCAATAGATGGAGAAAAAGTATTTGATAAGATTTAACACAAATTTATAATAAAAACTCAATAAACTGGCTATAGAAGAGATACATCTCAACACAGTAAAAGCCATAGATGATAAAACCACAGCTAACATCATACACAATTGTAAGAAATTTGAAAGTTATACCTCTAAGATCAGGAAAAAGACAAGGATACTCACTCTTGCCACGTCTATGTAACATAGTACTGAAAGTCCTAGCCAGAGAAATTAGGCAAGAAACGGTGGGGGGCGGGGTGGGGGCGGGGAGGTGTTCAAATTGGAAAGGAAAACATAAAATTATCAATATTTGCAGAGGGCATGATTCTATGTGTAGAAAATACTAAAGACTCCTCCCCCTCAAAAAAGAACTATTAGCTATAACAAATACAGGATTAAAAAAATCAATATATAAAAATCTGTTGCATTGTTATATACTAACAATGACCTATCAGAAAGAAAAATTAAAAAAACAATTCCGTTTAAAATTGCAGCGAAGAGAATAAAATACCTAGGAATAAATTTAATGAACAAAGTGAAAGATCTGTATACTGAAAACTGTAAGATACTAATGAAAAAAACTGAAGAAGACACAAATAAATGGAAAGATATTCTGTGCTCATGGATCGGAAGAATTAACATTGTCAAAATGTCCTCATTACATAAAGCAATCTAGATTCAGTCTAATTCCTATTAAAATCATAAAGATATTTTTTATAAAAATGAACAAAAATTTTTAAAATTCACATGGGCTTACAGAAGACTCTGTATAATTAAAGCAATCCCGAGGAAAAAAGAACAAAGCTAGAGGTATCATACTACAGAGCCAGAGTAACCAAAATACCATGGCATGGGCAGAAGAACAGAAACATAGATCAAAGGAATGGAATCCCCAAGATAAACCCCTGCATAGATGAACACTGAATTTATGACAAAGCAGCAAAGAAGATACAGTGGAGAAAGGATAGTCTCTTCAATAAAGGTGCTGGAAAAACTGGGCGACCGCATGAAACATAAATGAAACTGGACCACTATCTCACACCATACACAAAATTAACTCAAATTGAATTAAAGATGTGAATATAAGACATGAAATCTTAAAACTCCCAGAAGAAAACATAGGCAGTGCACTCTCCGACACGGGTCTTAGCAATACCTTTCTAGAAAATGTCTCCTGCTTCCCTGATAGCAGTTTGTAAAGAATCTGCCTGCAATGCAGGAGACCTCAGTTCGATTCCTGGATCAGGAAGATCCCCTGGCAAAGGAGAAGGCTACCTACTCCAGTATCCTGACCTGGAGAACCCCATGGACGATAGTCCGTGGGGTAGAAAAGAGTCAGACAAGACTGAACGACTTTCACTTTTACACAAAGCAAGGGAAACAAAAGGAAACATAAACAAAAAAGATTACACTGAACTAAAAAGCTTCTGCACAACAAAGGAACTCAAATAAAATGAAAAGACAACCTACTGAGTGGGAGAAGATATTTGTAAATGATATATCCAATAAGGGGTTACTATTCAAAACATTTTTAAAAACTCATATAACTCAACAACAACAACAAATCAAACAACCTAATAATTAAAAGATGGCAGAGACACTGAAAAAACATTTTTCCAAAGAAGACACACAGATGGCCAACAGGCACATGAAAAGACATCATTGATGAATAAGGAAATGCAAATAAAAGTCACAATGAAATATCTCCTTACACCTGTCAGAACGCTATTATCAACAAGACAAGAAAGAACACATATTGATAAGGATATGAAGAAAACTGAACCCTTCTGCACTGTTGCTGAAATGTAAACCAGTGCAGCCGCTACAGAAGGCAGTATACAGATACCTCAAAAAATGAAAACAGAACTATCATATGATCCAGCCATTACACTCCTGGGTATTTATCCCAAAACACTAATCTGAAAAGCTACCTGGCCCCCTGTGTTCATTGAACAAATTGTTTATGATCCACAAGATACGGAAAAACCTAAGTGCCCATAGACATACGAATGGATAAAGAAAAACATATATATACACATCACATCTGAAACCCTGCCATTTGCAACAACACAGATGGGTCTTGACGTTATTATGCCACGTGAAATAAGTCAGATAAATACTGTATGATTTCACTCATACATAGACTATTAAAAACTAATAAAACAAATAATAAAATAAATGAATAAACAAAAACAAACACATAAATACAGAGAACAGAGTCGTGGTTACTAGAGAGGAAGGAGTTAGGGGACATCAAAATGGGGAAAGAGATCAACTATATACTGGAAAACACATTTTTAGAGGTGAGCATGTTGTAGGGTGGAGAAGGCAATGGCGATCCACTCCAGCACTCTTGCCTGGAAAATCCCATGGGTGGAGGAGCCTGGTGGGCTGCAGTCCATGGGGTCGCTAAGAGTCGGACACGACTGAGCGACTTCACTTTCACTCTTCACTTTCATGCATTGGAGAAGGACATGGCAACCCACTCCAGTGTTCTTGCCTGGAGAATCTCAGGGATGGAGGAGCTTGGTGGGCTGCCATCTATGGGATCGCACAGAGTTGGACACGACTGAAGCAACTTAGCAGCAGCAGCAGCAACAGCATGTTGTAGGGTGGGGTCTTCCCACGTGCCTCAGTGGTAAAGAATCTGCCTGCCAAGACAGGAGATGCAACAGAGGCAAGTTCAGTCCTTGGGTTGGGAAGCTCCTGTGGAGGAGGAAATGCAATCTATTCCAGGCCTTTTGCCTGGAAAGTCCCATGGACAGAGGAACCTGGTGGGCTACGGTCCATGGGGTCGCAAAGAGACAAGACAGGGCACACACACGTGTGGCCGGTGGTGGGATGTTGTAGGGGATGCAGAAGTGAAAATATAATGCTGTACTCGTGAAACTTGTAAATAAGGTTTTAATTAACAATTAAAATAAAGTTAAAAATTGAAAAGTATTTCAGGGCCAAGATTTAATAGCATCAGTCATTTTTACTATTCCATAGAGGACATTTTAAAGTGATCTTGACTGTGAGCTTCTGGCAGTAGAGAACACAGTGCTGTTTATACAGTTTGATACGTTTGCCTTGATTCATGATAAGGTGCCATCTGTTTTACCCACCATTGCTTTATACCAGATATCTGGTATAAAGACCAGCTGAAAATAGTTTGGCTTTGCTGACCCCCTGAAAGGATCTTGTAAAGCCCCCCCACACACATCCATGGTCCACAGTTTGAGACCCGCTTGTCTAAGCCAGCAATCACTGTAACTTCATTCTGCTTTGCCAAGTTAGTGACTTAGTCCCGGATATATGAGGCAGCCTTGGCCTATGACTGATGAGGATAAGTACTTGGAAAGACTTCTTGGAAGGTCTTGATTATTCCAAAAAAGGAAACAAAGATACAGATATTTCCTTTTCTGACTCGGGACATTGACATCATCTGTGGTTCCTGGAACTGCAGCAGCCGTCTTGTGATCAAGAGGGAAAAGTCAAGAAAATCAGAGAAGTGGACGCTGGAGTTGCAGGTAACTCTGAAGGAGCACATTAATCATCGTAATCACACAGTGCCTCTGGACTCTCTGTGAGATGATAGGTATCTTCTTGCTCAAGCCACTTTTAGTTGGATTTTCTTCTATTTGAGATAATATAGCCCTTGGCCTTGTACAGCCTACAAACTACTTGGGTTGAATATTAGCATATACACTTTTATGAAGTTCATATTCCCAGCTAAATAATAAGCTCCTTGAAGGAAAAGTTACTTTAGAATTGCTTTACTGCTGATAAACAAAGACCACTGAAAATCAAAGCAGTATTCCTTCAAAGCATTTCCTGTAATTTTACGCCGTGCTTTTTCTCTGTGGTCTTGCTGCCAGAGCCTGGATGAATTCCCTCCATTCTGTAAGACATATATTCTTCTCCTATGAATCCCTGTCATTTATGCTGTCTTTCACAATTCTGCTCCAGAAGTCAGTTTCATAAAATATTAGTCTGACTTATCCTCCACATTTCCCACACCCATGCTAACATATCAGGCACGTGTTATAAAAAAGCACAACAATAATATAATAAGCTCAGTTATGAAGCACATATGTAATGAATATTAAGGGGGTAGATTGAATTAATCACAAATATATCTTTAATGACTTATATCTGAAAATCCATTCACCACTCACAAGTGTGGGCTTTTGGTTTTCTTTCCTGTATACGTACGTGGGATTGAGTTGTCTTTATTTTTATATTTAGGCGCTGGAAAGTTTCCACAGTGTTCCTCACTCCACTCACTGAATCTTGGATGTAAGAACTTTTGTTCATCTCCCTTCTGATTGTGTGAATTGCATCATTAACTTGACCTCTCTGTGCCTCCGTTTCCCCATTTGTACAGTAAGGATGATAATAGGATTTACTCCACAAACTAGTGTTAAGATTAAATGAATTAATAAACATCACACACTTCAGAAAACGCTTGGCACATCTTTTGTTGTTGTTCATTGTTCAGACAGGAAGTCGTGTCCAACTCTTTGTGACCCCATGAACTGCAGCATACCAGGTTTCCCTGTCCTTCACTATCTCTCAGAGTCTGCTCAGACTCAAGTTCGTTGAGTCAGTGATGCTAGCCAACCATTTTGCCCTCTTTCACCCCCTTCTCCTCTTGCCTTAACCTTTCCCAGCATCATCTTTAGAGTCCAACAAAAATTAGCTAATATTACTATGTTTATATATCATCATTATGGTTCCTTTGCCCAAATGTGATGATTCTGCACACTTTTCTATAGGGCTGTAATCTTCCCATTTCTCACCCTCTGGCAAGTATAATATGAGCTATTAGCAGTCACCTATTTATATTTTTTTTCCTTTGAGGCATAAAAAAAAAGTTACTTCTCTGACTATATAAGCAGAAGAGAAGTTTCAGGCAGAACAGGAGTTCCCTGGTGTCTTCTGGTACTTTCCATCATCCCTCTTTGTTTCTATTTTTTTTCTTTCCTTGACCACATCTTCCTGTTTCGGCTTCTCTCATTTCACCTCCATCCTCAGTCTTCAAAGGCCCCTCTACACAACACTCCGTATTTGAGCTCCATTCCATTTGTGTTCAAAGAGCATTTAAGGGAAGAACAAATTTATTCTTGTCATTCTTATTGACTTTGCGGTCAGAGTTGGGATCTCGAGCAATTGATTTCTGTTTGTGTATAGTTTTGATGTACTGCAGCTGAGTAATTTTCCAGATGGACAAAGGGCCTATCACAGACGGTGGGTTTCCCCGTCTGATCAATCGCCAGCTCAACTCTCTTGGTCAAAAAATTGATGATTCCCACAAAAGCACTTTGGAGAGCAAGAAGAATATGTCATCATCTCCTCTGACAAAGGGCCCAGTTGATCCTTCACCCAAACAGACCCTCAAGAGAACCAGGGACAAGGGTCTAAGAAGAAAAGTCAAAGGTTTCTGATTAATAAACACCTTAAGTTCCAAACCCCTAGAGCAAACAGTTACCCTCTTCCTTCCCAGGGTAAGTAGTCATGAGAGGCCCCTTCCCACTGTTGTCTCTGAGAGTCTTTCCAAATTTTCTTTCCTGGTGCCTCCTAGTTTTTTGTCGTTTCTTCTCTATTACCAGTATTTTGCTTGATTAAATATTCTTGTTGTTTACCTGTTCTCTTTATAAACTCGCTTTCCAGACCCTTCTTCATTTGGACTTCAAGGTCATTTCTCGAAACTTTTTGACTGTCGTTCATCTGGGGCTTAAGACAATTACAGACACCGAGGAACCTACAGGTAGGGTGATCATGTAATTTGTCCCCCAAATCAGAATACTTTTCAAAGTGAAAGCAGGTGCTCTTAGTAACTAACCCAGAACTGTGGATATAAACGGAGACTTATCTTGGGCAGACCAGACCAAAATCCTCTTAGGTGGAGATGGATGCTACTACTTCTAGGATATATTGATAACATCATGCCAGTTCTCTGAAAATGAGCTTTCTTAGTCTCACACTGATTTTGGGGCCAGGGTCTTGGGCAGTTCAGTAAAGTATGTATTTAAGTCACGGGCGGTGGTTTATATCATTGTTATTAAATCTGCCCCTTTTGAAGTTCATTCATCTACAATAGACTCTCTACTGCCCTCCTGTGGTGTGTGGTGGTTTGAGTGCACCTGACCCCTTCGCTACCACCACCCTCCCCGCACTGTACACCTGTGGCTGATTCATGTCAATGTATGGCAAAACCAGTACAGTATTGTAACATAAATAAAGTATTAAAAATAATAATATTAATTAATAAATAAATAAAGGAGGATCTACAATGTGAAGTTAATGACTTCTGCGGGCAAGAGGAATGGGAAGAGAGGGAGCCCACAGCAATGATTTTGAGATTCCCCTTTACTTATAGACCTCAGCAAATTCAACTCCTTTATCCTACCCCCTTCCTTCTCACAAGAGTCATTGCTGTCCTGCGGTTGGTTCCACCCCCAACATAGAAATGGGATTAAGGCCTGGAGGTCTGAGGCCTGCGTGGAACCACAGTGGATGGGCCATGAGAGGTCAGCAAGGAGTTAACTTGGGGTCAACTCTTTAGGGACACAGCATGGTGTGAGCTTCTCAAGGGAGCCCTGCAGGAGGACAGGTGGCCAGAACTGGGGAAGGAGGTGGGGTACAGACCCAGATCTGGACCTGGCCAAAGACTGGAGCTAGACAGAAGGAGCAGGAGAATGGTGAAGGAGGAACCGGACAGGGGCCGAGGCCGGGACAGACTGTGACCCCAGGCAGCTAAGCAGGCAGCTAAGAGGGTCAGTCCCTGAGAGCGAGGAGGCAAGAAGCCTGGGCCAGGAGGGAGCAGCCAAATTGAGTGTGACTAAGGAGCAAGGTGAGTGACATCGGTTTCCAGAATCACAAAGGCCTCTCAGGGAGGGCACCCTAGGTATTAAAGCAGTTGCTACAGGCTACCCTAAAACCACCTAATGAAAAAACATTATCAAAATCATAATCAGGTCCCCCAGCCTATCAAACTCTGGTCATTTAAAATCAAGGATTCACTTTATCAAGCATAGTAGAAAAGCTTTTATGTGTATATATACAAGTATATATATATATATATATATATATATATATTGCATGTACAATGGAAAAGGAAATGGCAACCCACTCTAATGCTCTTGCCTGGAGAATCCCAGGGACTGGTGGGTTGCACAGAGTCGGACATGACTAAAGCAACTTAGCAGCAACAGCAACAGCAGCAACAGCATATATAATATATATATTTTAGAAAACTTATAAATTTTTGCCTAATTAAAAAATTTATGACATTTTGATTCTACTTGTTTGACTTAGTATGAATAGAATGCAAGCTTTCTAACTGAAACAAAAAGACATGCAAAAAGCAAGAAAGGTTTGCTGTACAGCACAGGGAACTACAGTCAATATCTTGTAATAACCTATAATGGAAAATAATCTGAAAAATAATATATGTGTATATGTACAACTGAATCACCTTGCTCTGCACCAATGACTAAAGCAACTTAGCAGCAACAGCAACAGCAGCAACAGCATATATAATATATATATTTTAGAAAACTTATAAATTTTTGCCTAATTAAAAAATTTATGACATTTTGATTCTACTTGTTTGACTTAGTATGAATAGAATGCAAGCTTTCTAACTGAAACAAAAAGACATGCAAAAAGCAAGAAAGGTTTGCTGTACAGCACAGGGAACTACAGTCAATATCTTGTAATAACCTATAATGGAAAATAATCTGAAAAATAATATATGTGTATATGTACAACTGAATCACCTTGCTCTGCACCTGAAACATTGTAAGTGAACTATACTTCAATTTTATAGATAGTGAAAAAAGATGAACAAAAATAAAATAAAATCAGGGCTTCAGGGACTTCCCTGGTGGTCCAGTGATTAAGAATCCACCTTACAGTGCAGGAGACATAGGTTTGATCCCCAGCCAGGGAATTAAGATCCCACAGGCACAAGTAGAGCGCTGGGGGCCTCACTGAAACATCTCGCCTGACACAGAGAAGATCCCACATGCTGCAATTAAGACCTGATGCAGCTAAATAAATAAATATGTTTTAAAATCTCATTTTTAAAAAATCAAAGCTTCACTGTGCCTATACAATTGAAAATCTTCAGAAATCCAAGTGATCCTTCCTGTCTGCGTGTGACTCATCATCCAGTATTAGATGCTTCATGCAGCCAGGGCTCAAAGAACGGAAGCAGGGAAGTCAGTCAGCCCTCTCCTGAACCCCCTCTCTCCTCCAGGAGTCTCCAGTTTCTCCTCCACTTGATTTGGCCACTCAAAGCACTTGAACCCAGATGTCGATTGCTGCCCTCTGAATCCGGGGCAGAGGATTAGACCTGATGGAAAATGACTTTCTTGTGAGTGACTAATAGCACACCTGCCAAATGTCAAATATGGCCGATATCTTTCCGCTGGTTCCCCGCTTCCAGAGCCTCCTTTTCCTTCAAGTGCTATCTGAAATGTCTCTGTAGATCCATGCTTATATGCTGCAAGGGCTGCCGTTACTTAATAATGTCAAGATCGCTGAGCCTCCCTAATGAGAGAGATACACAACATCAACTGTCATTTTAAACAAACATGCAATCAGGAGAGCGGTGCTGGAAACACGATCTGTCTAATTTCATGGAGATGACGCAGGCACGAGGCTGCTTTCAAGTGTTTCCTCTGGCTCCATTGCACAGTATTTCAGTTGGGGGTGGGGGGGGGACGATGGATTTTCACAAGAACCGCAAAATTGTCAGTTCTGTGAAAAAGAAATTGCTTTAGCAGCTGGAATCCAGGAGGACAAATAGGTGCACTGATTATATCTTCATTGTTCACCAGAGCTGCAGCACTCAGCAAGTTGTAATTATGCTGTGAAGAGCTCAGTTCTGCAGTCAAGTCTTTCCCCATGTGAATATAAATAGTATTATTCTGTTTGTTATCAAATACTTGCAGCCAATCCTGCAACACACACACACACACACACACACAGACACACATGTACACACGCACTCACCACACAGCATATGCAAACTCATGGGTCTGAGCTACAGCCCATTTTGTTCAGAGTGGAGCCATGGGCACATTCTGTTCAGCTGGGTTTCAGCATAGGGGTGACCAGCTGCACTATCCAACACCTGGGCCTAGGTCATGCAGAAGGAATCAAAGAAATGTGGTAGAAAGGAAAACTAGAGATGAGTGAGTTAAAGACTTGGATTATGCAAAACAACAGGGAGAAAAAGACAACATGACAACCTCAGACGCTGACTGTGGTGTGTGCATCTGAACAGCTCCTGACACACCGGCACGTGGCTCACTCTTGCAGGTCTCATTTGTCACGGATGCACCGCCACACGCAAAACTCTGACAGTTACCAGCATGTCTCAGTGGCCATCGACCCTTGATTTCAGCTTTCTCTCTCATTCTGAGAATTTTACCTTCCAGGAACCAGCCAGAAAGAAGCTCTGGATATCTCTACCCCTTGCCCTTCCCCCATTTCCCAGGAAACAGGGCCTTTTCGTGGGTAGACCCCACTTGCCTTGACTTAGGGAATCCATTAATATTTCAGGGTATGGAGGGTATTAATATTTCAGACCTTTGAGATGATAAAATGCAAAGATTCTCAGGAAGTGCCAGAGCCCAGCTAGGAGGGAGAGAGCAGTGACAGAAATGAGTTTCTTTCCAAAGGACATTCCCTCCATGTACAGGTTGTGGTGATTTGTGCACCAGATGCCAGCCAGTAAGTCAAATGTAGTTTGCTGATCTCATATTTCTTCTCACTTTCTTCTTAAAGACCTTGCTCCTACATAAAGGAAGCAGGGAAAGCAAGATGGAGAAAGTTATAGCCTGGGCACTTGTAGGCTCAACTGTAATTTCTATGAACAGATGTCTCTAACTCAAGGTGAATTGGAGCCTCATTGTTTTGAAATCCTACCATAAAGGAAGATGCCTTGAAGGTAAAGCATCAAGACAAGAAGACGACTCTGTGATAAAAAATCTTCATTGGTACTCAGTATCCAAGGACAGAGTTCTCAGGGCATAAGCTCACTAGAAGTGGCTGGAGGGAATGGGAGGAGAGAGGAGTCTTTTGTGTTCTTTTAAACATGGGTAGCATTGGTGTTTTAGTCACTAAGTCATATCCAACTCTTTGTGACCCCAGGGACTGTAGCCTGCCAGGCTCCTCTGTCCATGAGATTTCATGCTGGGTCTTAAATATTTAGAAAGTATTCAAGCAAGAATTTGTGTAATATTAATGGTTAAGCTAAGTCACTTCAGTCATGTCCAACTATGTGCAACCCCATAGATGGTAGCCCAACAGGCTCCTCTGTCCCTGGGATTCTCCAGGCAATACTGGAGTGGGTTACCATTTCCTTCTCCAATGCATGAAAGTGAAAAGTGAAAGTGAAGTTGCTCAGTCGTGCCTGACTCTTCATGACCCCATGGACTGCAGCCTTCCAGGCTCCTCCATTCATGGAATTTTCCAGGCAAGAGTACTGGAGTGGGGTGCCATTGCCTTCTCCAATATTAATGGTTAAGTATCAATAAAGATGAAATATTGATAAGTGTTACCCCAGTGGCTCAGCAGTAAAGAATCTACCTGCAATTCAGTAGACTCAGGAGACTCAGGTTTGATTCTTGGGTCTCGAAAATCCCCTGGAGGAGGGCATGGTAACCCACTCTAGTATGCTTGCCTGAAAAATCCCATGGACAGAGGAGCCTAGAAAGCTACAGTCCATGGCTGCAAAGAGTCAGACATGACTGAGTGACTGAGCACACACACAGGCATTGAGAAGGAATAAATGAATTGGAACTGGTTTGCATACATCATCACTACCACCAGTCACACCAGTAAAAAGAAAGGGAAAGAGAAAATGAACCCAAACAGGCAATCTGGACACAGTCCTGGCATAAAGTCCATGAGCACAACTGGAGGAGGCATTTAATGTATCAGGACCAAGAGCAACCGTGGGCTTCCCTGGTGGCTCAGAAGGTAAAGAATCTGCCTGTAGTGAACACCTGGATTCAATCCCTGGATCAGGAAGATCCCCTGGAGAAAGGAATTGCTACCGCCGAATGAGAAACGCTAGACTGGAAGAAACACAAGATGGAATCAAGATTGCCGGGAGAAATATCAATAACCTCAGATATGCAGATGACACCACCCTTATGGCAGAAAGTGAAGAGGAACTAAAAAGCCTCTTGATGAAAGTGAAAGAGGAGAATGAAAAAGCTGGCTTAAAGCTCAACGTTCAAAAAATGAAGATCATGGCATCCAATCCCATCACTTCATGAGAAATAGATGGGGAAACACTGGAAACAGGGTCAGACTTTATTTTGGGGGGCTCCAAAATCACTGCAGATGGTGACTGCAGGCATGAAATTAAAAGATGCTTACTCCTTGGAAGAAAAGTTATGACCAACCTAGATAGCATATTCAAAAGCAGAGACATTACTTTGCCGAGTCTAGTCAAGGCTATGGTTTTTCCAGTGGTCATGTATGGATGTGAGAGTTGGACTGTAAAGAAGGCTGAGCACCAAAGAATTAATGCTTTTGAACTGTGGTGTTGGAGAAGACTCTTGAGAGTCCCTTGGACTGCAAGGAGATCCAGCCAGTCCATTCTGGAGGAGATCAACCCTGGGATTTCTTTGGAAGGAATGATGCTAAAGCTGAAACTCCAGTACTTTAGTCACCTCATGTGAAGAGTTGACTCATTGGAAAAGACTCGGATTGGGGGCAGGAGGAGAAGGAGACAACAGAGGATGAGATGGCTGGATGGCATCATGGACTCGATGGAGGTGAGTCTGAGTGAACTCGGGAGTTGGTGATGGACAGGGAGGCCTGGTGTGCTGCAATTCACAGGGTTGCAAAGAGTCGGACATGACTGAGTGACTGAACTGAACTGAACTGAACCGACTCCAGTAATCTTGCCTGGAAAATCCCATGGACAGAGGAACCTGGTGGGTTACAGTCCATGGGGTTGCATAGAGTCAGACACAACTTAGTGACTAACACATTTTCACAAGGGCAGCTGTGGAAGAAAAAAAAAAAAATGCTGAGGTCATAGTTAGGAAGATAATAAATAACTCCATGAGAAAGGAGTTGCTTGTTATGCAGGAAAGAGCAGTGGATGTGCAATTAGAAGCCATGACTCCGGGCTGTGGACTTGCTGGTGATGGTCATATTATCCTAAAAACTGCAATGCCTTGATTTTCATCTTGATGAAAGGAGATTAGATTAAATTAGTCTCATGTCTTAGCTCTAAGAGTTCATAAAAGGACTTTACCATACATAGGACATAATCATACAATATAAGCAGAAATCAAATAGATTTTGCCCAAATAGTGTTGAAAATAGGAGGAAAGTCTTGGACCACAGACCGTGCTGACAGTGGACCGATGGCTAGAAAGATGGAAGAGAAAGGAAGGCAGCCTCTGCTTAAGGAAGATTTCTGAGCTCTCTCAAGGCTGAGCCCCCAGCTATCTTGGTGGTTGGGTAAGCGAGCACACCTATGCTGTAGGTTATCTGATGGCCCAGCAAATTGTAAATGCTAGGAGAGAAGACCATGGCAAACCACTCCAGTACTCTTGCCTGGCAAATCCCATGGACGGAGGAGCCTGGTAGGCTGCAGTCCATGGGGTCGCTAGGAGTCGGACACAACTGAGCGACTTCACTTTCGTTTTTCACTTTCATGCATTGGAGAAGGAAATGGCAACCCACTGCAGTGTTCTTGCCTGGAGAATCCCAGGAATGGGGGAGCCTGGTGGGCTGCCATCTCTGGGGTCGCATAGAGTTGGACACAATTGAAGCGACTTAGCAGTAGCAGCAACAGCAGCAAGGGTCTGCTTGAGAGTAAGTGGGCAGGTTAGACACAGAGAGAAAAAAAGAAAGAGTTATTACATAGATCCACACCTGGGGTTCCAGACACCTCTGAATGTGTGGCAACCGTGCTCGGGGCTGGCCTCACATGAGCTCGTGCAGCCCCACACAGCCCCACATTCGGAAGGGCCCCATGCCTGGTTTCATGTTCTGCTGTCACTGCCTTGAAACTATTTTTGAGCAAGAGGCCCTGCATTTCCTTTGACATTGGGTCCTGCAAATTATGTTACCGATTCTGACCGGACTCAAGGACACAAATTATAAAATCATTTTTAACAAGGCATCTGACATACTACCCCATGGCAAAAATAGCCCTTTGTCCTGGTCAGTTTTCTTTCCTGTTTGGTCTCTGTTTATTTTGCATCTCCAGCTAAGCGCTTCAAATGTCCTTCTTACATTCTACATCTCCTCACATCTACAGTCTTCATGACTTTCTTCATAGAGATGCAACCTTCCTACCTATGATAAAATATGTAATTTAGGGGACAGTGTACAGACTTGTCAAAACCAGGAACCATTGTGAGGGCACCGGTGAATCTGGTGTGCCCAGGGGCAGTGACACACTCAATTGCCAGTGTTGCTAACAACCAAAAGAAAGCCAAAGGGAGGGGACATTGGCTTGTGGTCCAGTGGCCAACGATCCGCCTGCCAGTGCAGAGGACACAGGTTTGATCCCTGGTCCAGGAAGTAAGATCCCACATGCTGAGCAGCACCCAAGCCCACGCACACAACTACTGAGCCCACGTGCTGCAGCTACTGAAGATCATGTGCCCTAGAGTCTGTGCTCCAGAGAAGGTGATGGTGCCCCACTCCAGTACTCTTGCCTGGAGAATCCCATGGACGGAGGAGCCTGGTGGGCTGCAGTCCATGGGGTCGCTAGGAGTCAGACAACGACTGAGCGACTTCACTTTCACTTTTCACTTTCATGCACTGGAGAAGGAAATGGCAACCCACTCCAGTGTTCTTGCCTGGAGAATCCCAGGGACCGGGGAGCCTGGTGGGCTGCTATCCATGGGGTCGCACAGAGTTGGACATGACTGAAGTGACTTAGCAGCAGCAGCAGGGTCTGTGCTCTGCAATGAGAGAAGCCACCGAGTGAGAAGCCTGTCACCTCAACTAGAGAGTGGCCCCCACTCACCACAACTGGAGAAAGCCTTGGGGCAGCAGCAAAGATCCAGCACGGCCCAGAAAATAAATAAAAAGGAAGAAAAAAGAAAGTCAAAGAGGGGGTGAGCTCTTTGAAAGGAATCTCAAAGACCCTTTCCAAGGTCTCTCCTGTTAAGAACATTACAGGAGGCTATGAGTTGCTACAGCAGTAGAAAATTGAAGAAATAATTACAGTATGGAACAGAAAATCATCTATAAAAGTAATTTTGAAAGAGGTAGAATAGAGAAGCAGCTAAGAATGTGGCTCTTGTGTCAGATGATCAGGTTCAGATGTGAACCAAGTTCACATCCCAGCTCTGTCATTTTACTAAGAGGATGTGACCTTGGGCAAATTCCTTAGCCCAGTGGATTAGTGTTCACTGCCGTCAAACAAACTACCACGAACCTAGCGGCTTAAACAGCACCCATTTGTCCTCGTATAGTCTCTGTGTGTTAGGCGCCCCAGCCTGGCTTACCTGGGCCCTGTGCTCAGACTCTCATCCAGCCACCGGCCAGGTGTGATCAGGCTGCACTCTCACCCAGAAGCTTAGCTGCGGAAACGCCGGGCCCCCTGGTTCATACTCTTGACAGAGTGCACTTCCCTGCAGACTGGAGGTCTCTGCTTCTCACTGGCTGTTGACTAGAGAATACCTTCGGGCTCAGAAGCCCACCCACAGCCCCCTGCCACGTGGCCATCTCCATGGGTAGGTCATGGCTATTTGCTTCTCAAAGCCGGCCACAGAATCTTTCTCACTCCAGTCTTCTGAGACAAATCTCAGATCAGGCAACAAGGTTCTAGAAGGGGCACCCATCAAATCTGCCCTATCCTACTGGAAGAGGCAAATCCCAGGCTTACCCCACCCCCACACACACTGAAGGGGAAGAGACTCTGTAGGGTGTTTACTTCTTACTTACTGTCTGTGGCTCAGACAGTAAAGAATCCACCTGCAATGCAGGAGACCTGGGTTCCATCCCTGGGTTGGGAAGATCCCCTGGAGGAGGGCTTGGCAATCCATTCCAGTATTCCTGCCTGGAGAATCTCCATGGACAGAGGATCCTGGCGGACTACAGTCCGTGGAATCGCAAAGACTCGGACATGACTGAGTGACTAAGCACATCTTGGTTCTGCTTAACACAGCCCCTCCTCCCATTATGATGTGGGAACAGAGTAACACATCAAATCACCTCTGAAAGAGTATGGGAGAACATAGGCTCTTGAGTAAACATTTGGGGTTCAGACCCCAGCTCCTCAATCCTGCCAAGCATGTGGCCTGGGACAAGTTTCCTTACCTCTCCATATTTATTTCATCTCCTACAAAATGAGAATTATAATAGTCATTGCCTCGGGTGCCAATGGAAGGATTAAGAGTGATAACGTTTATAAATCATTTAAGACCATGCCTAGCACTTAATAAATGTTCAATACATGTGAAAAAATGGAATATTTTCTGCCACATCAGTAAACAAAGGATGTCACAGTCACCAGGGATTACAGTCGCCACCGAAGGTGAGCCTGAGGAAACTCAAGAAGGAAATGAGTACCTGCCATCTAGCAGCCATCAGACTGAGCCACGCCTCACAGTGAGCCCAGAGGGAACTCAGGGTGTGAAAACACAGGATACCAGCCACAGAGAGCTGAGTGCATGTTAAAAGAATGATTTCAGTGAGCCCAGACTCTTGCATCTTCCCACACATAGAAAAGCACTAAATTCCTTAAAACTTGCCATATTTAGTTTTCTTTAATTTACAATAATCTTTTGATGTTCAGACTGTACTGTGCTATACTTAGTCACTCGGTTTTTGCCAAGAGGATGCCCTGGTCAAAGCAAACACCCTCTTCCAACAACACAAGAGATGACTCTACACATGGACATCACCAGATGGTCAATACTGAAATCAGATTGATTATATTCTTTGCCACTAAAGATGGAGAAGCTCTATATCGTCAGCAAAAACAAGACCAGGATCTGACTGTGACTCAGATCATGAACTCCTCATTGCAAAATTCAGACTTAAATTGAAGAAAGTAGGGAAAACCACTAGACTACTCAAGTATGACCTAAATCAAATCCTTTACAATTATACAGTGAAAGTGACAAATAGATTCAAGGGATTAGATCTGATAGACAAAGTGCCTGAAGAACTATGGATGGAGGCAGTGATCAAATCCATACCCAAGAAAAAGAAATGCAAAAAATGCAAAAGTCTGAGGAAACCTTACAAACAGCTGAGAAAAAAACAGAGAAGTGAAGGGCAAAGGAGAAAAGTAAAGATATACCCATCTGAATGCAGAGTTCCAAAGAATAGCAAGGAGAGATAAGAAAGCCTTCCTCAGTGATCAATGCAAAGAAATAGAGGAAAACAACAGAATAGGAAAGACTAAATATCTCTTCAAGAAAGTTAGAGATACCAAGGGAATATTTCATGCAAATGTCACGCGAGTGTATGTTCCTCGATTCTTTGTCTCATCACAACAAAGATTCGGAGTGACAGATATTAAAGTCCCCTCAGCGTGTCGCAGCTCTCAGGTCTTGGATAGACCGTGTTATAGCTCTCAGGTCTCGAATGGACCATGTTACAGCTCTTAGACAAATCAGTGTTACAGCTCAGTGTTACAGCTCTATTTTATTAGAAGATAGCAGGAAAATCCATCTTCGAGGCGTGAGGGCATGTCGATCCAAAGAAACGAGGAGAAGAGCACCGCAGCGCGGGAGAGCGAGAGAGCTGGCTTTGGCTCCTCTGTTTATATGTTTCTCTCTCCCTGGGCCTGTCCTATGTAAACTGGGCCAGCCAGGAGTGTGGTTTGTTTTACCCGAGGTCCTCACTCCGGTCCTCGGACCTTCTTTTGTTTCATTTTCACAGGCTTTTCCCTTTCTTGTCTTGTAGCCACTGCCATTTTGGACTCCTTTTCCCTGTTCTACCTCCCTAACACAAAGATGGGCACAATAGAGGGTAGAATGGTATGGGACAGACACAGTATGGACCTAACAAAAGCAGAAGATATTCAGAAGAGGTGGCAAAAATACAGAGAAGAACTACACAAAAAAGATTTTAATGAAGCAGATAACCAAATGGTGTAATCACTCTCCTAGAGCCGGATATCCTGGAATGCGAAGTCAAGCGGGCCTTAGGAAGCATCACTACGAACAAAGCTAGTGGAGGTGCTGGATTTCCAGCTGAGCTATTCCAAATCCTAAAAGATGATGCAGTGGCAGTGCTGCACTCAATATGCCAGCAAATTCGGAAAACTTGGCAGTGGCCACAGGACTGGAAAAGGTCAGTTTTCCAAAGGAAGGCAATCTCAAACAATATTTGGTCAGTTTTCATTCCAATCCCAAAGAAAGGCAATACCAAAGAACGTTCAAACTACCGCACAATTGCACTCATCTCACACACTAGCAAAGTAATACTCAAAATTCTCCAAGCTAGGCTTCAACAGTATGTGAACTGAGAACTTTCAGGTGTTCAGGATGGATTTAGAAAAGAAAAGGCAGGGGAACCAGAGATCAAATTGCCAGCATCCATTGGATCATAGAAAAAGCAAGAGATGTTCAGCTACCTGCCCTTTGTTGCAAAACTTCCATGTATCCTGGCTCCTCCCACTGCTTTCTCACAGCAGTTTCTCAGAGTTTTTTGAAAAACTGTCTCCTGGTCTGCAGTCCTGTTTTTACCCCAAATAAAACTTTACTCGTAACTCTCAAGTTGTGCATTTTATAAAAATCAACACGTTAACCTATGAATGCATTCCTCTTGGCAGCAGACTTGGAACAGAATAGTTCTAGATTGTTTAAACCAGTGTTAGCCAATTAGAGATAGAGAGTTGTTACTGTTTAGTTGCCAAGTTGTATCCAGTCTTTTGCGCACCTATGAACTATAGCCCGCCAGGATCTTGTCCATGGGATTCTCCAGGCAAGAATACTGGAGTGGGTTGTCATTTCCTCCTCCAAGGGATCTTCCCAACCCAGAGACTGAACCTGCATCTCCTGCTTGGCAGGCAGATTCTTTACCACTGAGCCACCAGAAGTAGATAGAGCCACTGCTAAAATTCAGGGCAGAGTCAAAGCCGTCACCAGTATAAGCTGGTTGTGCTTGCAGGGCCCAATTCTGCCTCTCCAGGCTGGCCCATCCCCTCCTGATGGGTCCTGCCCAGTTCGTGGGGAAGGGAGCCACATTGCCAGCAGAGTTAGTGGGTAGATGTGGCCCAGGTGGAAAAATGAGCAGGGGTGTGCAAGAAAAGCAGCTTTCCTCCAGGGATGAGTGGACAGACAGATCTGGAGAGATGAGGTCCAGGGGCCAGGAGGCTCTGAGAGTGAGGCAAGAGCATGTGGGTGGAGCAGAAAGGTGGTTAGGGAGACCTGGGCAATAGTGGATGCGTTGTGCGGACATGACCTTGCAGCAAGCTCGCAGCACGAAGGAGATGATGACTTGCAGTCTTGCTGCCGGTGCTGCATGAGTCATTCGCCATATGGCTGGTCTTGTCCATCTCCATTTCTCTCATAATTTTAAATGAACGTCATGCACATACAGGTACGCATCTGTTAGGTACCTGGACTGCTGCCAGGGTAATGAGTCAAGGCTTGCTTTGAGGACCTGAGACCCCCTTCCCAGGAATTAGGCATAAATTTGGACATCAATGTGATAACTCAGCATTTTGATAAAATACTTCTTGTCAGTTCAAGGATCTTAGGGAGTTTTAAGGAAATAACTTGAAAGATCACCTTCTTCAGAGTAGAAATTAATCTCTTAGATTGATGGAGACCATGGGGAAAAGTTGAAGGCAGGAGAAAACGGTTGCAGACGGGACTCAAGTGAGAAGTAAACAGAATTGGTTTTAGATTTGCAAAACAACTCACCGGAAACCACGACCCTCTTCCTTACAATAGCTCCTCAGGCCTCAACAAAACAAAGAAGGAAAACAAGAAGATATCACCTGTATTCTCATGAGAAACAGGTCTCCACGAGGTGAAACAAGTAGCAGAGAATTCCAGAAGGCAGGTCTTCAGACTTCTAATTCAGTATTCTTTTCTCTACAGAACCCAGAAATAGACCCGAGCATGGTCTTCTTAAGCACCCTGATGTCTACATAAAGGTTATTGTCTAAATATTCATCGAGTAAGCTCTGTGAAGTCACTGCCAAAAGAGAGATATATTACATAAAACTCTCAGAGCCTGTCTTCTTATGTGTAAAATAGGGGTAATAATAATATGCACCTAATTGGTTTTTTGAGGATTAAATCAGTAAACAAGTATCAAATATGTAGGAAAGAATCTACATAAAATGTTAAATGAAGTATTAGCCTATTGTTTCCTCGCTTCTTCCTATTTTCCATTTAAAATAAAAATACCCCTTCAGGGAGGAATTAACACTAACTTGCTGAATGAATTGATGGAATGACTGGGAAAGAATGGAGATGGGAGAGGACACAGAATTAAGTTAAAACTCCCTGGTGACTCAGGCAGTAAAGAATCTGCATGAAATGCAGGAGATGTGGGTTTGATTCCTGGGTTGGGATGGGCCCCTGGAAAAGGAAATGGCAACCCACTCCAGTATTCTTTCTTGCCAGGAGAATCCCAAGGACAGAGGAGCCTGGTGGGCTACAATCCATGGGGTCACAAATTGGACACGACTGAGCAACTAAACCACCATCCAAGGAAGGGAACGACTCATTTGTGGTTTCCGTGACAGATTTTCCCACCATCAACTAACTGATGGCCCAAACCTCAGATTTAACTGACATTTACAGTACAAACCCAAGTCTGCTAAACTCCCAGAGAATTTCTTTCTTGCTCATTTCACTGTCACCTTCTAATTTATGGCTATAACATTCTACTTTTCATGCAAGGTAAAAAATCGTTTTTTTGTGAGTTCTTAGTTCCCAGACCAGGGATAGAACCCAGGTCACCAGCAGTCAGAGGACCATGAGGAAATTCCCACAAGAGTCTTAAAGGACTCTCCTAACACTCCAGAAACTCGTTCCTGTGCACATTCTCACTGTTTTGAAGGTTAACTAATTTAGGGGGTGAGAGAACCCTAATCCTAGTGTTTGCTAGTATCTACGGCATGAAATACTCCCATTATGACTGATTTTCAGCTACGCCAGATTTAACAACCAGCTGGAAAATTCCTGAATCTGTAACAATTGCCCTTGCACACAGTGGGGCCACTCTCCTTCGCTCTTCACTTCCACAAGAGGACTTGGTCTCAACTGCAGGTTCCACTGAGCCAGCTTTGCGACTCAACACTGCTGTGCCTCACCATTCCTGGGACCTTGCTGTACAGGGCAGAGAATGAGGACCCTGAGCATCCCAGGAAAAAGAAGGGTACAGAGGAAAACATTTCCCTTCTTCCCTTCGAAGGTCTTCAGCTGGCCTGGTAATTCAACTGACGAAAGACAGATTCATGGATCCAGAGAAAACCATAATTCAAAAAGACACAAGCACCCCCGTGTCCATTGCAGCACTATTTACAGTAGCCAGGACATGGAAGCAACCTAGATGTCCATCAACCGAGGAATGGAGAAAGAAGCTGTGGAACGTGTATACAATGGAATATTACTCAGCCACCAAAAAGATCGAAGTTAGGCCATCTGTAGAGAAATAAATAGACCTAGAGACTGCCAGAGTGAAGCAAATCAGAAAGAGAAAAACAAATATCATGTAATAGCACTTATATGTGGAATCTAGAAGAGTGGTATAGATTAACTTAATTGCAAAAGAGAAATAGAGACACAGATGTAGAGCACAAACATACGGACACCAAGGCGGGAAAGGGGGGCGGTGGGATGAATTGCGAGAATGGGATTGACATATACACATTATTGATACTATGTATAAAATAGATAACTAATGAGAACCTACTGTATAGCTCAAGGGACCCTACATAGTACTCTGCAGTGACCTAAATGGAAAGGAAATCCCAAAAAAGGGATAGCTGGCTTGACTCATTGGAAAAAACTCTGATGCTGGGAGGGCTTGGGGGCAGGAGGAGAAGGGGATGACAGAGGATGAGATGGCTGGATGGCATCACTGACTCTATGGACGTGAGTCTGAGTGAACTCCGGGAGTTGGTGATGGACAGGGAGGCCTGGCGTGCTGCGATTCATGAGGTTGCAAAGAGTCGGACACGACTGAGTGACTGAACTGAACTGATAGCTGGCTTACTTTGCTGTAAGGTAGAAACTAACACAACATTGTACAGCAATTATACTCCAATAAAAATTAATTTAAAAAGAAGACTCATGGGAGACAAACAAATGTCATACACATGGCAACCCAGAAAAATGTGAGGCTCAAGGAAGTAGCCTGTACCTTTTGGACAAACGGTAAATTTGTAAAGGATTGAAAAGACAAAAGAATCTGGGCTTGGGGTGGTAAATTCGTGGAGGAATAACAAAGACTGTCTCTACAGCCTTCTCAGCCTTGAATCCTCACCTGAGGTGATAAGGATGTCTCTCTTCTCCTGGTCCAGGGAGGGGACCATTCCCAGGGGAGATTTATTCTGCTTTCTCAGGACAAAAGAGGATCAGATTGTCCTGGCCCTGGCTGTCTCTTAATCAACTTTAATTCAACATAAATAGAGGATTTTGGAGTGGCCTATTTTTTCCCTTCAGAAACAAACAAGCAAGAGACCCCTAGAGCTGGAGTTTCTCAGTTTTATTCCACAGCATTAATAAACAGAGAATGGGATTGACATATACACATTATTGATACTATGTATAAAATAGATAACTAATGAGAACCTACTGTATAGCTCAAGGGACCCTACATAGTACTCTGCAGTGACCTAAATGGAAAGGAAATCCCAAAAAAGGGATAGCTGGCTTGACTCATTGGAAAAAACTCTGATGCTGGGAGGGCTTGGGGGCAGGAGGAGAAGGGGATGACAGAGGATGAGATGGCTGGATGGCATCACTGACTCTATGGACGTGAGTCTGAGTGAACTCCGGGAGTTGGTGATGGACAGGGAGGCCTGGCGTGCTGCGATTCATGAGGTTGCAAAGAGTCGGACACGACTGAGTGACTGAACTGAACTGATAGCTGGCTTACTTTGCTGTAAGGTAGAAACTAACACAACATTGTACAGCAATTATACTCCAATAAAAATTAATTTAAAAAGAAGACTCATGGGAGACAAACAAATGTCATACACATGGCAACCCAGAAAAATGTGAGGCTCAAGGAAGTAGCCTGTACCTTTTGGACAAATGGTAAATTTGTAGAGGATTGAAAAGACAAAAGAATCTGGGCTTGGGGTGGTAAATTCGTGGAGGAATAACAAAGACTGTCTCTACAGCCTTCTCAGCCTTGAATCCTCACCTGAGGTGATAAGGATGTCTCTCTTCTCCTGGTCCAGGGAGGGGACCATTCCCAGGGGAGATTTATTCTGCTTTCTCAGGACAAAAGAGGATCAGATTGTCCTGGCCCTGGCTGTCTCTTAATCAACTTTAATTCAACATAAATAGAGGATTTTGGAGTGGCCTATTTTTTCCCTTCAGAAACAAACAAGCAAGAGACCCCTAGAGCTGGAGTTTCTCAGTTTTATTCCACAGCATTAATAAACCATTTGAACTGAATAAAAGCCAAGTTCACCTGGTCTTGGTGGCTTATTTTCTTCATTCATCAGCCGGCGTCGACAGCAACCCTAGTCACGGGGGAGGCAGGAAGCTTCATTAGCTCATGGTTTTTAAAGGCTCAAATACAAAAGCCGGTGTAATAGGAGTGCAAAGCCTCATTATTAGGTAATAACTCTCATCGGGCTGATTCAAATTGCACATCTCTTCCTATCTAACCTTTTCCCAATTACGTTGCTCCATCTTTTTCCTCTGTATATTTTTTAAAGTCATTTTGATGTGTCATAATTACTATTTCAATAAAAACCTCACAGAGATGATAAGTTGAAACTAAATGAAGAAAGCAGGGAAAAACAGGCATCCCCATACCAAAAAAATTAAAATCTCATCGCCTGTTTTACAAGCAGTGAAATCAGTGCCTTATTTGGAGGGTGTTCATTCAAGGAGAGAATCTTTTATATGTGGAAATGATCATTGTACACTTGCCAGATAGTTAATTACATTAGGTTGTTCTGCCCACGATGGGAAATCAGCTTCATGCAGCAGGGGCTTGCGGTCAAGATAATAGGAAAAGATAATGCAGTAAAACAACTGTGAAAAGAAAATGGTACAAAGCATAAATGCTGAAAATTGCTGTTTGTTTTTATATATATGTATTTTTAGGAGGGCGGCAACATGCTCTTTGCTGTTATCACAAGCATTAAAGTTTAATAGACCATCCGTGAGTTATTTACTGCTCAGAAACACCTGCTCAGTGAGATAAAGTAGCAGCTATCTTTCTAGTTTTAAAATTGACATTCAGCCAGTTATATTTCTGGTCTCTCTCATCACTTAGATGGTTGTTGACTTTTCTTAAATGTCAAAGGAGGTTTTCAACTTAATTTTATTCCTCGTGCTAGTTTCTTCCTTGGGCTTTCCAGAGGTCCTGCTCATCTGTGGCCTCCAAGTCGGTGCCCAGAAAAGGGTGCTGTAAGGAAATCTCTCTTTGAGAAAAGCAAGTGCATTTACAACCATCTTTTGCACACATTATAAAGAAAAGGGAATTCGGCACCTCTCATCCACACTTACTCCTGCTTTGTCGTTCCACTGCATCCATGAGGACGCATGGCATGGTGGACAAGCACTGTATCTACACACGTGTAGAGAATTGCAGGTTATAGTGTCTATATTCCAGGTGCCTTTCTCGGTCTATCTCAGGCCCTGCCTGGGGTCTCAGGACTTCTCTCTCCTTTGCTGTGTGTTTTCTCCATTCTCCATCAGCTGGCCCATGCTGTCCATACCTGTACTCCAAATTCTGGGAGATCAAGTCTGATTAGTTGCAGTTCCAAGGCCAAGTTGTTGAGCTCAGACCACCTCAAAGAATGACCACCAAACTATAGAGAGATCTGTGCCAGGTAACGTGTTTACATCTAATCAGTCAGTGGTCAGGCCTGTGTACGGACCACCCATCATAACTGCCTTGGGCAGGGAACGTGGGGTGGCAGTGTCAGCCTGTAGGAGCTGTTGGGTGTTTCACAGAAGTGGACCAACCAATTCTGTATAACATGTTAGGTGCTAAGGCAACAGATATATCCAAAATGAGGAACTCCAGCGAGTGTCAAGGTTCAAGCAGGAACTGAGCCAAGAGTTCTGAACAATAGAGCTAGAGCTTAGCTGCTAGACTTAGTTCAAGTCCTGGCTCTACCATCTGACCTCCACATGACCTTAGGAAAGTGATTTAACCTCTCTGAGTTTAATACCCTGGTACGTAAAATGAAGTTTATAACACACCTATGTCATAAAGTGGTTGTAAGGAGTTGATGAGAAGACACACAAAATGTGAAGCCAGCGTCTGCCCAGGGCACGTGTTCAGTCTCTGCTTGCTGTGTTCAGCTGTTTGTCTGACGTCTGTCTCTGAATCTGTGTTTGTGTCCACTGTAGGTACACACACTTGGAATTAACTGTGTCCTTGGTCCGTGACACACATCCATCATTCATCTATGCAGCACTCTATTTTATATGCTTGTTTACAATATAATGAAGGGCTTCCCTGCTGGCTCAGATGGTAAAGAATCATTTGAGTTGTTTCTGTTGTCATGTAGATGTTATTCCTTCATCTTCATTTCCATATAGTATTCTGTTGTGAGAAATGATTTAAGGGCTCAATAAATGCTAGGTATTAATTCAGCTCTTTTTTTTTTTTTTGTCTTTTCATACTGTCAATGGGATTCTCCAGGCAACAATACTGGAGTGGGTTGCCATTTCCTTTTCCAATGGATCACTTTTTGTCTGAATTCTTCCCTATGACCCATCCATCATGGGTGCCCTGCTCTGCATAGCGCATAGCTTCATGGAGTTGAAGAAGCCCCTTTGCCAGAAGGCTGTGATACACAAAGACTCTTAAGAGTCCCTTGGATTACAAGAAGATCAAACCAGTTAATCCTAAAGGAAATCAACCCTGAGTATTCATTGGAAGGATTGTTGCCGAAGCTGAAGCTCCAATACTTCGGCCACCTGATGCGAAGAGCCTACTCACTGGAAAAGACCCTGAAGATGGGAAAGATTGATGGCAGGAGGAGAAGTGGGTGACAGAGGATGAGATGGTTGGCTGACATCATCAACACAATGGACATGAATTTGAGCAAACTCCAAGAGGCAGTGGAGGACAGAGGAGCCTGGTGTGCTGTAGTTCAAGGGGTTGCAAAGAGTCAGACACGACTTATCGACTAAACAACAAATTAATCCAGCTATTAATCAGTACCAGTCACCTCTCCTTGTTCTTCCCCGAGATCATCCTCTGTTAACTGCTATTAATAATTTCACCCTTGTATTCCGTGGACACCACCTTCAGCCTAGAACTGCTGTTCTGACCAGCTGTGGACCAACGTGGACACAGACACCAGTTTTCTCCCTCCCTTTCTCAGGATTCTGCATCCCTAACCAACACCCCTGCTATCTGGTCCGCTATGGTGAGAAGAGACCCAGACGTGTAACTGGGAGGAAGAGCGAATTGATTGCTGCCTTTTAATTTCTTGAGTGAGAATGGGAAAAGGCTTTTATTGACAAGACTGTTATGCAAATGTGAATCTATCACCTTCATTATTGGCGTCCTTATTATCCAGCTCTACTGAGATCCTGCCTGGCTCAGCTCCCTCCAGGCACCCACCTTCTTTCATCCTTTCCCCGATGGCTTCAGTAGAAAGTCTGCAGACTCCGATACCACGTGGAGCCACAGACAGGGAAGAAACAGCTGAACACGCTTCCCCTGTGCTGTCTGAATACAGAAACGGTAAATGAAGCAGGAGCTCTGGGGCCTGGCCGACTTTCCTTCTAGTGACTGCTGCGGGCCCGGTGGAAAACTCATGAACTAACCCTTATTAGTTTGGCCAAGCTTCCTCCCCAGCAATTACTGTAGCAAAACTCAGACACTGAATTCTGATTGATTCTGGAAGATTAAGCAAGAAAACGAAGGCACACTAATACTGTAGCCAGAAAAGTAACCTGGCTTGAAATTCGTGCACTAATTCAAAGGAAAAAGGCAGGCTGCCAATAATTCACGCCACATTTATCGAAGTTACATTACATGTTTAATGCTTATTTTGACCATTTTCTCCATCCTCAGAAACAAATATCCATGCTCCTGATGAAAGACTAGATGCAGGGACTTCCCTGGTGGCCCAGTGCCTAGGACTCCACACTGCCACTGGAGCTCCATCCTCATCAGGGATCTAAGAGTCTACATGCCTCGGTCAAAAAAAAAAAAAAATACACACACAAGAAATAAATAAATAAAGACTAGAGATAGGAGATTTAGCTTCACATTTCTTCCTCTCTCCAAACTGATCATACTTTTCTCCCATGTTCTTGGTGTCAGAGGCAGAGCAGGAACAAGACCAGGGAGCTGTATACCTGGACACAGATTGAAGAATTGCTCTATCAGCTATGATACAGCCCGTTTCTGGTGCAGGGACCATGTTTTGAAGTGTTCTTTCATTAATTCTACTTTCAATGGAATTAATTTCAAGCACTTTCAATGTGTGTGTGTCTGATGGTTTGTAAGCTCTGGCCTCAAGAGGCTCCCATGTGGGGACAAGTTGGCATCTCCAGTGATAAGCACTGTGATGGGATGTGAGCAGGTGGCTAGGTTCACCGTGGCAGGAGAAGGTGTCTTCTGTGGATGGTGAGAATCAGAGCCATCCACACCTGCACAACTCACATCACATGACGGAGTTATTTCCTGCCATTTCCCCAACATGACTTTACTCTTCCAGGAAATCTCTACCCAGGAAGAACTTTTACAAACAGCTGAACATCCTCCATTTAAAATTGATCAACTTTCCAAAAAAAATAACATCAAATTGATTGTCTATGATTCAAGTCACTTCCATTCCTATCCTCAAAACCCTTACCTCCCTGGGTCCACCAAGCATAGACTCACACCTTGAGCGTTGGCCAATCCTAAGCAAGTTTCTGCATTTAAAGATGCACCTTAAACAAGACTGCAAAACCTCATGTGTGTCCTGGCTTTGCCCTACCCTGCCAAGACCCTCTGAGAATTCTGTCAACACAGGGTTCTTTCTCATCACAGAAAGCAACAAACTCAGCTCTGAATTATCAACAGGCTATTTGATAGCACATTTGACAATGAGGAGGAAGAATGAAAAGAGAAATGACAAATGGGTCCTGAAAATGACGGGGCTGAACCTGAAGGTGCAGAAGACAGAGCGTTCAGCTGAGCAAAGGCTTACAATGGTTCCATTCCAGGCCTCCTGGGGCTTACATTGCATTGTACCTAGGGGACATTTTCACCTTCTTCCTGTACAAGATAGCATCGCTGTAAGCACCTCCTTCCATGACTGTTGGGTTGCAGTGTATCAGGTCCCATTTAGAAATAATGAGAGACTCCCTGTCCCCCAGAGCAAAGTGCTTCACTCTTCATGTGGTCCTCCTGCCTCCCTGGCTCTGTCTCTACCATGTTACTATCCAGGGTTCCCCACTTCCCACTTCCCTCCTGTCCCAGAGATCCCACCAATTTCTCATGGACCAAATCCAAGGCCACTGCTTGGGGACCTCATCTAGCCAGGTATCCCGTCTCCAGGATAGTCATCAAGTCCGCGGAGTCTGTGCAGACAACATATGGTCAGTTCAGTCATTCAGTCGTGTCTGACTCTTTGTAACCCCATAGACTGCAGCACGCCAGGCTTCCTGTCCATCGCCAGCTCCCAGGGCTGGCTCAAACTCGTGTCCATTGAGCCAGTGATGCCAACCAACCATCTTGTCCTCTGTCATCCCTTTCTCCTACCTTCAGTCTTTCCCAGGATCTCCTAAAACCAATGATTTCTTATCTTCTCCAAGATGCATTTCTTCCTGCTGCTGCTAAGTCCTTTCAGTCGTGTCCAACTCTGCGCAACCCCGTAGACGGCAGCCCACCAAGCTCCTCCGTCCCTGGGATTCTCCAGGCAAGAGGTTTTAATAAAGCCACAGCCTCTTCCAGGGAATATTTTCTTTCCAGAAGCCTCTGAGGCCCCTGCATGGAACAACAGAGACTTTACGGATTAGGCCCAGGAGCCTGACAGCATGGGTTCTCAGAACATATTGGCCTGAGCTGTACCTTCCCAAGAAGGAAGCAGCTGGGGGCTAGTCCAGCCTAAACCCTTGATACCTAGAGAGAAGCTGTGATGTGGATACACCCACTTCCAAGGTCAGCTTTCCCTGTAACAAATTCTGCACTTTCCCTGGAAAGGCAACTGAGCTACACATGTGGACGCATTCGATCTCCTTAAGCCCAGAGGAGTTCAGTACTGGGGGCAGGCAGGGAGGAGAGCCAGGAATTTGCAGGCAGAAGATCTGGGTCCAATCCCAGCTCCAACTCTGCAAGCTCAGATGGGTTCCCTCACTCTCTTAAGTTGACTACATGGTAAAAGAGAAGAAAGAGCCCCAAAGCCCCAAGGCTGTGAGGCTGCTAACAGAGTGTGGGCATGACACAGGCATCCAGTAAATGATCACTCTCCCTCCTTGACCACTCTCCCACAGCTGTTAGCCATAAGGTCTGATTCCTGTTCACCCCACTATTAATAAGAGCCTTAACCTTTTAAAAGCAAAAATCCATGAGTTAATGCCTATAGCTGTCTGCCATAGGAGACCACAGAATTCTTTCCATGACCTCCTCTTTTGCACTGACATGGGTGACCAAATGCTTCCGAGGTGGCACCAGTGGGAAAAAAATCTGCTAGCCAACATGGGAGACACAGAAGACAGGGGGTTGATCCCTGGGCCAGGAAGATCCCCAGAAGGAGGAAATGGCAACCCACTCCAGTATTCCTGCCTGGGAAATCCCATGGACACTGGAGCCTAGCGGGCTACAGTCCATGGGGTAGCAAAGATTCAGACACGACGGAGCAGACCCTGCATGGAACAACAGAGACTTTACGGATTGGGCCCAGGAGCCTGACAGCATGGGTTCTCAGAACATATTGGCCTGAGCTGTACCTTCCCAAGAAGGAAGCAGCTGGGGGCTAGTCCAGCCTAAACCCTTGATACCTAGAGAGAAGCTGTGATGTGGATACACCCACTTCCAAGGTCAGCTTTCCCTGTAACAAATTCTGCACTTTCCCTGGAAAGGCAACTGAGCTACACATGTGGACGCATTCGATCTCCTTAAGCCCAGAGGAGTTCAGTACTGGGGGCAGGCAGGGAGGAGAGCCAGGAATTTGCAGGCAGAAGATCTGGGTCCAATCCCAGCTCCAACTCTGCAAGCTCAGATGGGTTCCCTCACTCTCTTAAGTTGACTACATGGTAAAAGAGAAGAAAGAGCCCCAAAGCCCCAAGGCTGTGAGGCTGCTAACAGAGTGTGGGCATGACACAGGCATCCAGTAAATGATCACTCTCCCTCCTTGACCACTCTCCCACAGCTGTTAGCCATAAGGTCTGATTCCTGTTCACCCCACTATTAATAAGAGCCTTAACCTTTTAAAAGCAAAAATCCATGAGTTAATGCCTATAGCTGTCTGCCATAGGAGACCACAGAATTCTTTCCATGACCTCCTCTTTTGCACTGACATGGGTGACCAAATGCTTCCGAGGTGGCACCAGTGGGAAAAAAATCTGCTAGCCAACATGGGAGACACAGAAGACAGGGGGTTGATCCCTGGGCCAGGAAGATCCCCAGAAGGAGGAAATGGCAACCCACTCCAGTATTCCTGCCTGGGAAATCCCATGGACACTGGAGCCTAGCGGGCTACAGTCCATGGGGTAGCAAAGATTCAGACACGACGGAGCAGCTGAGCCTGCATGCACACACAGGTAACTAAATATCCTCACCTAGAGGGGAAAGGTGTCCTCTAATCTCTCTGGAGGTGCAGACGGCGCAAAAGTGGGAAGTGGTGGCTAAGTGGCGCCTTCAAGCTTACACAGTGTAAAACCTCTGGCATAAGCCAACCTGTCACTCTCCGTACTGTCTATGAAGTTGTCATGGCCTGGAGCATGTAAGCCGTGTCCCCTTGGCAGGAATCCCAAAGGCTTTAGCATTCATGACTGCCCGGCGTTTCCCAGGCTTATTGCGTGAGCTACAAAGACATCCCTTAGCTTGCTGTCGGATGAAAAATATATTACTTCCCCTGTCTTTCTGGGCTGCATCAGCTCATACGCTCAGCTAATTTAGCCCAGGAAGCACACTTCTCCAGGACAAGTGGTACTTAAATGGGGCTTGCCTGCTCCCACATTTCTTTGCAGAAAATCAGTCTGGTTTCAAAGCCAAGTGTTCAAAGATGAGAGGAAGCTGGGCCTGGGAGAAGAGATGGAGCTGTTTGCCTTGAAAGCTTTCTTGTTAATTTTAGTTTCAGCCACTATCCCCAGATCTTTGGTGCCAACTAGAGAGAGCTCTTTCCATCCTGAGAAAGTGAACACAGTATTTCCGAATAAACCTTGAACCATTGCCCAAAACTCAGATTTCAAGGCTTTCTTAAGGCTATGGTCACCAAAGCTAAAAAGAGTAATGGAAAGAACAGAAAACTGCAATGATCAAAGGGTGCAGGCAAGTGAGGTGGGGAGGTGGCGGGGGTACTCAGAAGCCTTCACAAGTCCAACATCGCCCTCTGCTGGGGACAGTCCTGTCATAGCACCAATCCGCTTGCCCACCACATTTTGCATTCACACAACTAATACCCTCACTTTTCAAGCCTTCATCCTCTCCTTTCCTGGGACCCAAACAGAATTCTTGTGTTTTCAGCTGCTTTCCTTTGATAAGCCCTCAAATTCCGAAATAACCAAATGTTTTACAAACTATGCATTTGAAAATGTTCGTGTATTTTTCTGTATTGAGCTGACCTTGTTTCTGAAAACAATGTGCCTTAGAAATTCTTTGGATTGATGGTAGGTACGAGGAGTAAGAGGAATCTTTCCAACAAAAATATAATGGATGATTAGGAGTGTTGCCCCAGAACTGTTGGTTCCATTTTTGCCCGGGGAAGTTCCACCTTAAATTTCCAGAAGTAATATTATAGGTGATGATGTAATATTATCTGAAATTTATCTGAAAGGTGATGTCAGATAACTAAGGATAAATACCTTCAAGGGTTAGAGTAGAATTCACAATTAAAAACTTAAAGCAGCGTGCTTATTTCAAAAGCTCTTTCAGGGAAAGATAAAACTACCATCCATACCCGTACAGAGTTGCCTTAAATGCTAAAAGTACTTGGAAGTAGAGAAATTATTAGAAAATATGGAGTTGTCCCAATAAAAGAGGACTCCTTTAAGGTCAGGAGACTTGAGATTTCTAGCTACCACTAAACATATCTGTAAGACTGGTTCCTGCCGTCAAGAAATATTTGAACACCTATTCTTTACCAGACATCATAATGGATCTTAGATCACAACAGAAGAATAAGGAAAAGACAAGCCGCCCTCTCCAAACTTGCTGAGGGTAACAATTTAACAAATACTGTAGCTCTATGGGAGCAGTGGCATAAAAAGATGAGTGCAGGATGATCTGGAAGAGCACACAGCAAGGCAGGATAACTTAGAGGGTCAAAGAAAGTGAGTGTGGGACTCCCTGGTGGTCCACTAAGAATCCACTCCCAACCGCGGAGCATAAACTAGAGCCTGCATGCCGCAACTAAGACCCTGTGCAGCCAAATAAGTGAATAGCTTTTGAAAAAAGAATAAAGAAAATGGGTGCAAGAGCATTTAAAGAACTATACCAATTGTTTTTCCCATTTCTTGCTTTTTACTGAGAAAAATATACACAAAATTTACCATTTTGGCCATTTTTAAGTTTGCGATTCGGTGATATCAGGTACATTCACAATGCTGAAACAGCATCACCACCATCTGTTTCTAGAAAGTTTTCATCATCCCTAACAGAAGCTCTATATCCGTTAGAAATCACTTCCATTCTCTTCCCCTAGCCTCTGGTAACGACTATTCTATTTTCTATCTCTGAATTTGACTATTATAGATACCTCATATAAATGGAATCATACAGTATTTGTCCTTTTATGTCTGGTGTATTTCACATAGCATATATGGTTTCCAAGGTTCTTCCATGCTATAGCATCTGTTCCTTTTTACAGTTGAGTAATATTCCACTGGGGCTTCCCAGCTGCCTCAGTGGTAAAGAATATGCCTGCCAATGCAGGAGATGCAGGTTTGATCGCTGACTTGGGAAGACTCCCTGAAGGAGAACATGGCAACCCACTCCAGTATTCTTGCCTTGCCAGGAAAATACCATGGACAGAAGAACCTGGAGAGCTATAGTCCATGGGTCACAAAGAATCAGACACGTCTGAGCACTCCACACCATTCAATATTCCATTATACAAATATGTGCATTGTATGCTATATCACATTTTGTTTATCCAGTTATATATCAGTGAGCATTGGGACTGTTCCTACCTTTTGACTACTGTCGGTAATGCTGTGAACCAGTATCTGAGTACTTGCTTCGAATGTTTTGGGGTACATACCTGGAAGGGGAATTGCGGGATCATGTGGTAGTTCTGTTTAAATTTTTAAAGAGCTGCCACGCTCTTTCTCACAGTGGCTGCACCATTTTACATCCCACCCATAATGCACACGAGTTCTAATTTCGCCACATCTTCACTAACACCTAATATTTCACTTTGTTGCTTTCTGTCATTTGTTACACTAGAGTTACCCACTTCCTCAGGAGCCCTGCATCGCTACAAGTCATGAGAAGTAACCAGGAGTGGAGAAGGCACGCACAGAAGCCCTGCGGTCTCTTTACCACCCCAACCCCCCAGCTGACACTTTTTTCCTCGGAAAAGAGCAGCCTCTCCTCTCTCATTGCCTGCTGAATGGGCAAGTCGTGTACGGTGATAGAATAACTCAAGAAAAGAGCTGCTTCCACCAACATCACATCCCTGGGTACCAACCTTCCTCATCACGTGATCACCGTCTTCTTACACCACATCCCTGGGTACCAACCTTCCTCACCACGTGATCACGGTCTTCTTTGGCGGTGTTATGCTTGGAGAATGAGTTGCGGTGGGGTGGGGGGGTAATTACTTTACAGTATTGTGGCGGTTTTCGCCACACATCGACATGAATCGGCCAAGCGTGTACACGTGTTCCCCCATCCCGAAGCCCCCTCCCACCTCCCTCCCCATCCCATCCCTCTGGGTTGTCCCAGTGTACCGGCTTGGAGTGTCCTGTTTCATGCATTAAATTTGGATTGGTCATCTATCTCACATAGGGTAATATACATGCCCCTGTGCTATTCTCAAAGGCGAGGATGGGATGATTTGAAGAACTGAGTTCTTATGCAGGAAATAGAAATCTAGAAATTCAGTTAAGAAGGAATCCAGAAGAATATACTCAGGCCAACCGGGGTGGAAATCAAAACAAAAATCAGTGACTCGGTAGATACAACGAGCATACACAGCACCAAATGTTACCCCTCTTCTCACCTAGGATAGTAGCCTGAGGTTTCTCTTCACAAATAACTCCAGCTGCTTATTGTCACTCAGCAGTAGTTGAACAAGCTTGAAATGATGAACACAGGGAGAACAATGTTACGTCCTTTCCTGATGCGTTCTTTCCTGAGGGTGGGGGACAGTATTGCACTGGGGTGACGCTTCTCTCCAGCCCGGGCACACTCTTCTTGAAGAATTAACATGACTCTTCAGTGTAGACAGGAAACCTGTCCTGCAGATGCTAGATGCTGCCTTGTCTCTTTCTCCTACAGCCGAGCTTCCAACGGGGACCACACGCTGCGTTTTGCTGCTCCAGGATGTCATTTGACCATCAGAGCTACCACCAACTATCCAAGAGGGTCACTGAGCCCAGCACTCCCTATAACCAGATGGAAAATGTTGACGGAATCTGAGGTTTGCCATGAGCACAAGCCATATTCACTAACATCAGCTTTGCTCAGTAATAAAAGCAATTAGTTTGGACTCCATCCATCAACTTTTGTTTAATTTTTTGTTATCAGATCTCTTACGGAGAAGTTCGGTATGTATCATTGGCTGCCTTCTAAAATCCAACAGCAACTTGAAAAGGCACGTTTTATTCAAATTGGAATGGGACACATGAAAATGTAAAGCATATAGGCACTAAAGCAAGTCTCAAAAAAATTTCCAGGAACTGGTAACATACAAAATGCATTCCTCCTTGACTAAAATGTCACTTAAATCAGTAACTACAAGAAAACCATTTTAAAACTCATTTTTGAAATTACAAAATAAAGAGTTTATAAATAATTGTAAAGTCAGAGGATATTTATAAGAAATAAGAAGATGCTTAAGGTGGAAGGATTTTTTTTTTTAAACTGCATATCAAAAACTGTGGGATATAGCTAAAGTACTTAGAATAAATTTCTGTTCTTATATTTCATATTAGAAAAGAACAAAGGTTAAAAAAATGAAATAAGCATTAATAAGTTTTAAAAAGAACATCAGAATAAATATGGAGCAGGTTGAAGTAAGGGCATAATAATTTAAAAGCAGCCATTAATGAAATAAGAAGAAAAGATAATAAAGAATTATGATAGCCATTATGAAAAACGGTATGACTTTCCTGAAAAATTAAAAACTGAACTATCATATGATCCAACAATCCAACTTCTGGGCGTAATTTGATCAGAAAAGAACAAAGGTTAAAAAAATGAAATAAGCATGGAGCAGGTTGAAGTAAGGGCATAATAATTTAAAAGCAGCCATTAATGAAATAAGAAGAAAAGATAATAAAGAATTATGATAGCCATTATGAAAAACGGTATGACTTTCCTGAAAAATTAAAAACTGAACTATCATATGATCCAACAATCCAACTTCTGGGCGTATACCTGAAAGAACTGAAATCATTATCTCAAAGGCATATCTACACACACAGGTTCAGTGCAGCATCAATCTCAATAGCCAAGATAGCTATGTAAACACCTTAAGTGTTTGTCAATTAATGAATGGATAAAAAGATGTGATAGATATATGAATGCAACTTAGCCTTGAGAAAGAAGTAATTCCTGCCATTTTGTGATAACATGGATGGACCTTGAAGACACTATGCTAAGTGAGATGTCAGAACGACAAACACTATATGAAAGCGTTTAATGTGTAATCTTAAAAAAAGGAAATCGGAACTTGTGAAACAGTAGAATGGTGGTTACCACTGGCTAAGAGGTGGAGGAGTTGGGGGAACACTGTTTAAGGGCAGTTGTTGTTTAATAACTAAGTTGCGTCCGACTCTTTTGTGAGCCCCATGGGCTGTAGCCCACTGGGCTCCTCTGTCCGTAGGATTTTTCCAAGCAAGAATACTGGAGTGGCCTGCCATTTCCTTCTCCAGGGGATCTTCCCAACCCAGGGATCCAACCCAAGTCTCCTGCAGTGCAGGCAGATTCTTTACCTCTCAACCACCAAGGGAGCCCTGTTGAAGGGTAAAACTTTATAATTAGTAGATAAATACGTTCTGAAGAGCTTATACACAACATAGTGATTATAGTCAACTGCATTTTATTCTAAACTTCAAAGTTGCTAAAGAGACTAAATCTTAACTGTTCTCAACACATAAATGAAGTGATAAAGATATGACATGATAAAGGTACCAGCTAACACTACTGTAGTAACTATATTGCAATATATAAATGTGTTAAAGCAACACATTGTATACCTTAAACTCAATAGTGTTATGCATCAATTATATCTCAATTTAAAAAAATAATAATATAATGAAGATCAGCAAAGTCAAAAGATATCTCAAAAAAGAAAAATACAATTCACAAATTTATAACAAGATAGAAAGAGAATAGTACAACCACCACTACCACCACCAATAACAAAATAAAATGTATAAAATACTAAGTATCTCTAGCTAGATATAACTAGAGATATGACAGATATTAAAATAATTATAGGTGAGTATTATATTTAAAAAAACTTCACACTACTAAGCTAAAAAGCATAAAGGAAAGACACTAATTCTAAGAAAAACATATTTAGATTACTGTCATTTATTGAAGTATCATTGGTGACCTTAAGAAGATCAGCTTTAGAGGAGTGATAAGGTCAGATGCTTTGGCTTAAAATGGAATTAAGAGAGGCTTATAGGAGAGAAAATGAGGAAAATAAAGATACCTCTCAACACATTTGTCTGTAAAGGACAAAAATGTTTGAGGTAAAGGAGTTTGAAAACTGAGAGTCTAGGACAGTGGTTCTAATGGAGAGCAATTTTGCCCCCCAACCAGGGGACATTTGACAATATCTAGAAACAAATTATGTGGTTACAACTGAGGCTGTGAATGGTAAGAAGCAAGTATATATAGGAATTTTGCGCCCTCTCCCCACCCTCCTGCCAATGGAGGAGGCATGGAGGCTATGAGCGGGGCATTATTATTGCAGGAGCACAGAACTCCCTCTTAACATGTCGGAGAACAAAACTAGAAACTTAGTGAGTTTATGCGAGGCAGATTTTCGAATTGGTCAAGGAAGACTGTGCAATCAACTAATAATTTTCAAAAAGAAAATAGGCTGGTTTGGGTTGTGAGGTTCCCATCAACAGAAGCATTCAAACAAAAGTGGGTGACATATTTTTTAAAATATATTTGCACTCAGATCGATTAGATGTGTGCCCAGAATTGCTTCTCAAATTTAGGACCCTGATTTGTTCAGACCTGAGACAAGGACACCATCTAGACTATGGTTCCCATAACATTTCATCATAAAACCTGCTGGCTATCACCTCCCCTGGCTCCTCACTGCCAAGCTGCTGCTCACCCCTTACTGCATTATTAAAGTCCCAAACACCGCCACATTTCCTTAGAAGAGCTCCGCTATTGCCTTTGAGCATGTTTTCATTTCCAAGGCAATTCACAGAGATAGCTATTAATTTTTAATATACCTAGTATCTCACATTTACTTCTAAACAAATATGCTTTCTTCAAATTAAATATCAACCCTTGATGGTATAAGAAATTGTTTAAATAGCCAGCTTCTAAGTAATTTAAAATCATAGCAGAAACTTCATTTCCTTAGCCATGGGGTATGTGCTCTAAAGGCACAGATATATTAAATGTCCTAATCAACTCAAAGTGGACTCTGCATCCTTATATGCCAGAAGTATTTATTAAGAGCATCTCAGCCTCATCTCTTGATTCTCTACATCAGCTCAGAGATCACACCAGATGGATATATCTCAACATACTCCTTATCCCCATCACCAGTAAGAAGATTGAATAAGTAATCAAAACCATCCCAACAAAGAAAATTCCAGAACTTAATGGCTTCACTGGTTAATTCTACTAAACATTTAAAGAAGAACTAGTACCAATTATCCCCAAACTCCTCCAAAAATATAGAAGAGGAAGAAACACTTTCAAATTCATTTAATGAAGCAAGTTTTACTCTGATATCAAAGCCAAACAAAGACACTATAATAAAAGAGAATTATAGGCTAGCATCTCTAATGAACACTTATATAAAAATTTTCTACAAAATATTAGTAAATTGAATTTAGTGGTATGTTAAAAAGATCATACATTATGACCATGTGGGGTTTATTCCTGGGATACAAGGATAGTTCAACATATACAAATTAATAAATGTAACACATTACATTAATAGAATAAAAGACAAAATCATAAACATCGCAATAGATGCAGAAAAAATATTTGAAAAAAATTCATTATCCTCTTATGAGAAAAACTTACGTTTGGTAGAGAAGGAATACATCTCAACACAGTAAAGGCCATATACAACAAGCCCACAGCTGACATCATACTCAACCGTGAAAAGCTGAGTATCTTTAACATACAATAAAAGTATCTCCACTAAGATCAGGGAGGACATAAGCATGTCCACTTTTACCACTTTTGTTCACCATAATACTAGAAGTCTTAACAAGAGCAATTAGGCAAGAAAAGAAATAAAAGTCATTCAAAACACCAATACAGTATACTAACACATATATATGGAATCTAGAAAGATGGTAATGATAACCCTGTATGCGAGATAGCAAAAGAGACACAGATGTATAGAACAGACTTTTGGACTCTGTGGGAGAGGGAGAGGGTGGGATGATTTGGGAGGATGGCATTGAAACATGTATACTATCATGTAAGAAACGAATCACCAGTCTATGTTCGATACAGGATACAGGATGCTTGGGGCTGGTGCACGGGGAAGATCCAGAGAGATAATATGGGGTGGGAGGTTGGAGGGGGGGTTCAGGATTGGGAACTCATGTACACCCATGGCGGATTCATGTAAATGTATGGCAAAACCAATACAGTATTGTAAAGCAAAATAAAGTAAAAATAAAAAAATTTTTAAAAAGAAACCAAAATAAATAAAATAAAAAGAAATAAAAGTCATTCAAATCAGAAAGGAAGAAGTAAAATTATTTTGGTTTGATAACAGACTATTACACCTACAAAAGCCTAAAGACAACACCAAAATAATCCCTGTTAGAACTAATAAACAAATTCAGTAAAACTGCAGGGCACAAAATCAATGGCACAAAAATCAGTTGCTTTTCCATACACTAACCAGTCCCTTCTAAAGGAGACCAGCTCTGGGTGTTCTTTGGAAGGAATGATGCTAAAGCTGAAACTCCAGGACTTTGGCCACCTCATGTGAAGAGTTGACTCATTGGAAAGGACTCTGATGCTGGGAGGGATTAGGGGCAGGAGGATGAGATGAGGAAGAGATGGCTGGATGGCATCACTGACTCGATGGACGTGAGTCTGAGTGAACTCCGGGAGTTGGTGATGGACAGAGAGGCCTGGCATGCTGCGACTCATGGGGTTGCAAAGAGTCGGACACAACTGAACGACTGAACTGAATTGAACTAACCAGCAGAAAGAGAAATTAAGAAAACAATCCCATGAATGATAGCATTAAAAATAGTAAAGTGCTTAGGAATAAATTTAACCAAGGATGTGAAAGATCTATATAATGAAAACTGTAAGGCACTGATGAAAAAATTAACAAAGGGACAAATAAACAGAAAGCCAGCCTGTGCTCATGACTTAGAAGAATTAATATTGTTAAAATGTCCATACTACCCAGAGCTATGTAAAAATTCAACAGAATCCCTCTCAAAATCCCAACAGTGTTTTTCACAACATAGAAAAAAAACTTAAGATTTGTATGGAACCATAAGACCCTGATGCTGGGAAAGATTGAGGGCAGAAAAAGCGGGCAACAGAGGAGGAGATGGTTGGATGGCATCACTGACTCAATGGACATGAGTTTGAGCAAGATATAGGACAGGGAAGCCTGACACACTGCAGTCCATGGGATCACAAAGAGTTGGGCACAACTGAGCTACTGAACAACAGCAACAATAAAAGACCTCAAACAGCCAAAGAAATCTTGAGAAAGAGGAACAAAGTTGCAGGCATTACACTTTTTTATTTTAAGCTATCTTTGCAAATCTTTGCTAAACGAAATAGTATGCTATTGGCATTGAGAAATATAGATCAACGAGACAGAACAGAGAGCCCAGAAATAAACTCATGAATATACAGTCAAATAATATTTAACAAAGAAGCCAATAATATACAATGGGGGAAAAGTAGTCTCTTTAACAAATAATGTTGAGAAAACCAGATATCTGTATGCAAAAGAATGAAATCAGATCCCTGTCTTCACCATTCACAAAAATAATTCAAAATGAATTAAAGACTTGAATGTAAGACCTAAAACTATAAAATTCCTAGAAGAAAACATAGCGGGGGAGAATCTCCTTGATATTGATTTGGGAAATTATTTTTTATATTTAACACCAAAAGCAAGAACAAACAAGTGAGACTGCATAAAATTTAAAAGATTCTCCACAGCAAAGGAAACCACTGACAAAATGAAAAAGCAACCTATGAAATTGGAGAAAACATTCACAAACCACATATTTAATAGGGGGTTAATATCAAGATATACAGGAACTCATACAAGTAAATACCAAAAAAAAAAAAAATCCAGTTAAAAATAGAAAATCACCTGAATAGACATTTTTTCCAAGGAAGACATACCTGAAAATGTTCTCATTACTAATCAGGAAAGGGCAAAAAAAAAATGAAATCTCACCTCACATCTATCAGGATGTCTATTATCGAAAAGAAGAGATTACAGATACGAGCAGAGGTGTGGAGAAGAGTGAACCCTTGTATACTACTGGTAGGCACGTAAATTGGTGCAGTCACGATGGAAAGTAGTATGGAGGTTCACAAGACATTAAAAAGAGAACTACAACGTGACCCAGCAACCCCACTTTCAAATATATAGCTAAAGGAAGCAAAATCAATATCTTGAAGACATATCTGTATTCCCGGGCTCATTATAGCATCATGCACAACAGCCAAGGTAAGGAAGCAATCTAGGTGTTCATCAGAGGAGAAATAGACAAAGAAAATGGGATAATATTCACTCATGTACAGGTGTGCACACGCACGCGCACATACACACACACACACACACACACACACACACACACACACACACTGGAATATTATTGAGCTTCTAAAAAGAAGAAAATCCTGCCAGTTGTGAAACATGGAAAAACCTAGAGGGCATTATGCTGAATAAAATAAGGCAGACAGAGAAAAGCAAACACTTCATAGCATCGCTTATATATGGAATCTTGAAAAAAATTTTGAGCTAATAGAAACAGAGTGGTGGTCAGGGGTTGGGGAGGTGGAGGAAATAGGGAAAGGCTGGTAAAAGGGCACAAACTTCCATTTCAAAGGCAAATAAATTTTGAGGATCTAATGTATAACATGCTTATTACAGTAGATAATATTGTACTGTATAATTGAAATTTGCTAAGAGGCTAGAACTTGTATTCTAACCCTTCCAAAAGACATAAATATGTGAAGTGTTAATTAACTGATAGCGAAAATCCTCTCACAATGTATTTGCATATCAATCACATTGTACACTTTAAATAAATAATAATTTTGTGTCAAAATTATTATTTTACCTCAAGAAAAAAACTAGAAAAAAAGTGATGATTGTGCATTACAGGATTTAGAAATAGAGGCAAATATGTGAGCAAAAAACAGTACAAATGACTGAGTGAAAAGTAAAAGTATTTAGAAATCTTAATCTATTGATATAAAGCATCATTATTTTAAGGGACACTGAAAAGGTAAAAACATATATTGTGTGTGTGTTAGTCGCTCAGTCGTGTCTGACTCTTTGTGACTGCATGGACTGTAGCCCCCCAGGCTGCTCTGTCCATGGGATTCTCCAGGCAAGAATACTGGAGTGGGTTACCATTACCTTCTCCAAGAGATATTTCCAATCCACGGATCGAATCTAGGTCTCCTGCACTGCAAGCAGATACTGTACCATCTGAGCCACTAGACATGTCTGATGTATATATAAGATATATATTATAAATCATAAAACAATCACTAATAAAAACATAAAGAGGGTTTTTTTTTTACCTAAGCAGTAAAAAAAATGGAGGTAACATGGAATCTTAAAAAGATTTTAATTTCATGCTATAACAGCAGAGATGAGCACATTCAGTAGAGACTATATCATACAAAAGCCTAAAATATTTACTGTCTGGTCCTTTACAGAAATAATTTATTGTCCCTTGGTCTATATACTCCAATTTACTCTCAATTGGTCTTCAGAAAAATAGCTAAATGTGATATCCAAGAGAAACATCTCAAATATAAAGACATGGATAAATTAAAAGTGGAAGACAGAAACAGCTGTATCATATACACATGAATTGTAAGCAAGCTGGAATGGCTAAGATAATATCAGATGCAGCAGACTTCATAACAAGTATTACAGCCAGAGATAAAAAGAAAGGATAAAGTGGTTAATTCATTTTAAAAAATAGCAGTTTCAAATGTGTTTGCATTAATAACAGATTCAAAATGTATCACGCAAAAACAACTGAAATGAGAAACAGACAAATCCGCAATTATGGTAAGAGGTTTCCACACTCTTCAGTCAGTAATGGATAGACAAGATAGACAGAAAATTAGTGAGTATAAAGAGGACTTGAACAGCACTATCAACAAACTTGACATAATTGATATTAATGAATATTTCATCCCGAAACAGCAGAACACACATTCAAGTTGGCAGAACATGCACCAATGTTAGTTCCAGTCAGCACGCTATCAGCAGCAGATACTTGTCATTCCAAAGGGTCCTAGGGGTTTACAGACCCCAAGACTGTGGTTTCCTTTTCACTTCCTGGAATTCTGTATCATTTCTCTCGTATCAATACGACACTGGACAACTGGAAGCCTCATTGGTGGTCCACGGTATCAGCAATCATTTCTCTAAAGTGAGTCTTTCCATTGGGAAATTTTATGACAGTTCATGGCACAAGCGTGTAAAACATCAGTACTGATTATACATTTGCCGGTAGGAGCAATAAAAATGATGCACTACAGTGGCCCAAACAGCCCCACCCGAGTGGGACTGTTTGGGAATTAATAAGCCACACAGTCTGACACAGATCTTCCCAGCTGGTGCTAGTGGTAAAAAATCCACCTGCCAATGCAGGAGATATGAGACACAGTTTGATAACTTGGTCGGTAAGATCCCCTGGAGTAGGAAATGGCCACCCACTCCAGTATTCTTGCCTGGAGAAGCCCCATGGACAGAGGAGCCTGGCAGGCTAAAGCCCACGGGGTCGTGAAGAGTCAGTCATGACTGAGCCTCTAAGCACACAAATATAGAAACCCAGCAGCACAAATCAAATCTGGTACATAATGTTAGGGAGAAAATAAAATTGTATCCCTTAGTAACATCACATATAAAAATAGAACCCAGATAGATTAATGAAAGATAAATCAACAGAAGAAAGTGTCACAATATATATTTGTGAAGAGAGGTGGGAAAGAATTCTTTTTAACATATTTTAAAAGCAGGAATCCTCAGTCATAAATGTGTTTTAAGTATAACTACACCAAAACTATCTGTTTTTGTTTAATGGAAAAGAGCATGGATAGAATTAACAAAGAAATGACAGATTATAAGAAAACATTTGCAATATCTAAAGCTGACAATATATCAATACACAAGAAATTCCTTTCAGCCCACAAGATACAGATAACCGAAGGGGGGAAATGGGCAAAAATATGAATAGGCAATTAAAATAGAACAGACCACAGGAAGAAGCCATTCAAGAGACATTCACATTCTGTGCTAATCACAGACTCAGAAGTAAGCAATCATGAAATATCATCATATCCCTGGTTAAAATGTAAAACTGGGAAATCCTAACCACTTGTAGAATGTAGGGATGCAGGGACCCACTCCTTTGGGAAAGAGGATTGATGAAGCTTCTTGAGAGCTATCTGTGGGCATTCAATAATATCAAGTTTGCCCATGCTTTATGACCCAGCCATTATGTTCCCAGGAATGTAGCCTAACGAATTCTCGCATAAACCCATAAGCAACATATATAAGTATGCCCACCATAACCTTCTTACTGTGATAGAGATTCAGAGCAATCTGAGTGTCCATCACTGACTGGGAGAGTGGATAGATCAGGTCTAGTGAATATACACGGAGTTTTATGAAACTTTAGAAAGAATGGACAGGATGTGCACAGAGCCCTATGTTAGCATTTCACTGTTAAGTTAAAGAAGTAAAATGAGATCTATAATTTACAATGATTTACATAAATTTTAAAAAGCAGGCACACAAGACAAACCTAATTTGTAGGACTACATATAATCAAATGATACTAATACATAGGAAATAAATTCCTATGTTTGCCAATGGTGAATGAAAAAAAATGAAAGTTGATAATGGGGACAAATAAGGAAAGTAAAAGAAAGAGGAAGGAAGGGAAGAAGGAAGGTGGGAGGGATGGAAGGGAAGAAGGGAGTGAGGAAGAAAGAAAAAAATGAAAGGTAAGGCGGAAGGAGGAAAAGTCAAAGAAAGAAATTTGTTTTTTCTTTTGAAATAGTTTGAGAGCAGTGGACTCAAGTAGGGGTAACCACTTAAGCAAAAGCACACAGCCAGGGCAGCATAAGTCTGTAGAAACAAAGGCAAATGACCCAATTTGGATGGAACATCAGAGCATGTCAAGAGGAACAGGAGATAAGCCTGAAAGGGTAAGTTGGTAGGCTGAAGTTGGTCTGGTTTTATCTGTCTTTAAAAAATAAGATATACACTTTACTAATATATAATATTATATATGGATTGACCCTGGAACCCAGGCTCACAACTGAAGACATTTGGGATCCAATGACAGCAAATTTTTAAAAAGAGCCAAATTCTGTCCTTTCTCCTAAAGAGGTGAGGTGAGGTGAAGTCGCTCAGTCGTGTCCGACTCTTTGCGACCCCGTGGACTGTAACCTACTACGCTTCTCCGTCCATGGGATTCTCCAGGCAAGGGTACTGGAGTGGACTGCCATTTCCTCTCCTCTGCCTCAGTGCAGCTCAGTTCCACAGCACTTCCTGGGGTTCTGTGATGTCATTTCCGCTTGTAGCTATTAGTTCCCAGCCGCGTTTGTGATTCACTCAGCCCAGGCCTGTCTGGTAACAGATGTGATTTCCAGCTGTGTCTATGTACCAAACACAGTGGGTTCATTAATAACAATTATTAAGTACTTTATGATACAAATTGAGTCTGCGGCAATGAGGAAAACATCCAGCCGCTTGTTTTATGGCCTCTAGACAGAGCAAACTATAAATTCCCATTATCTCAACATTATCAGGCCTGGCAAATGGATCTAAGCATGACTCATAAATAAAACTACCAAACAGCTCAATCATTCTGAAAAGAACAGAGCATAAATTAACACTTGACGACATAATGTTATATACGAACTTAAATAGTAGCTCAAGCCTTCCTGTCGCCTAATTATGCAAATTATTATTTTTTAGACTTATACTGGTAGTCGCGTGACTGGCTCACAATTAGAGTTCAATAAATATGCAGCCTGTACACTGCCCTCCCTTGACCTGAGAGCTTCCACTAATTACATATGAAGAACAGCAAAAATGAAGAGAGAAACATTTCAACTGAGAGATTGCCTCTTAGGACTACAGGGAGTAGAAAAAAATCACATTTTCTCCAAATACTACTTTGCTTAGGAAAAATCATTTAAATGGGGAAGATTGATAGAAGAGGAGCCACAGAAACTGTATGCAATATTGGTTCCTGGGTGGTAGCCCATATGGATTTTCAGTCAATTATAAAAATATTTATTAAGTTATCGCTCTGTGTTGGGTTATGGCTCAGTTATCCAAGCTGTCTTAAATGATGAAGATGGAACAGAAAGATAAACACATGAAGGTGATTTTTGAAAGAAAGACAGCCAATAAACTTGGTAGGAACCAGAGACATGCAAATGAAAACACAAGATAGTGTTTTTCATATTTTAAGTTAATTCCCCGTACTGGGGAGGAAGCAGTGAAATGGGAAATCTAATCATTGGCTAAAAGTCATCTAAAGGGTTCAAACTTGGCAGGTCACTTGGTAATATCTACCAAGAGCCCTAAAAATGTCCATTACTTTTTTTTACATTAAGAGATAACTGACATACAACTTCACATTATCTTCAGGTACATGACATGGTGATTTGATGTTTGCATAAACTGGGAAACGATGACCAGCTAATTAACATACAAAAATATGGAACATTTCACAAATATACATGTTATCTTGCACAAAGGCCAGGCTGACCTCTGTAGTGTTTCAATGCGAGATATGCTGCCAAAGTGGGCTCTAGTGTCCATAACTTCTGACCACTACATCTTCTAGTTCTGGAAAATTTATCATGTACCAATTTCATGCCATTTATAAAAGAAAAAAATGTCAATAAAAAGATTCATTCAGGGAACGGGAGAATAGCTAAAATAAAGTCTGCAAGGAAATGGTTAAATAACTCATGGTTCACCCATAGGATGAACTACTGCTGTGCCTTCAAAAATTATTTTGTGAAGATTGTTTAATATGAGAGTGTTCACGGAGCACTTTTAATAGGATATAAAATGGTATGTATATTATAATTTCAAGTGTTAATTATATTAGGAAATTTTTGTATACAACTATTCATGCACCCACACACAAGGCTAGAAGAAACACTCTAAAGTGTAGAAAGGTTTTCCACATGATGGTATTATGAATATTTTTATCATCTTAATAATTTTCTGTGTTTCTAAAAGAAAAAAGTTCAGCAGGAGAGAGCAATTCACATTTTTTCCCAGGCTTTCTATAACTTGTATTCAATGGACCTTGTCCAACCTTATCTTTCACAAAACTTAACATAAAACTGGTCAAACTCACTTTCTCACTATCCCCAAATGCTCTGCTTTCCAAATCAGCCTTTGTTCAAGTTCCATTTCACATGTGTGCTCAAGACAACAAAATTAGCTGGCATTAAAACTTGAACCTTAATGAACAAAGTATCTACTTGGAATCACATAGAAGCAAGAATACCTCCTCCGTCAAAAGTCATTACCAACCCCCCCCCAAAAAAAAACATTTTTTCCTGCTTCTCTTAAATAAAGTATTTCAAAAGGAGATTCAATCCACAGCCCCACCATTCAGAGCACATGTGCCTCCCACAAAGCATCCACAGGCCCCAGCGATGTCAGATCCCCTCCTCATGCCCACAGACCTTTTCTTGCCTCCCTCTAATGTCCTCTTCCCAAGATTCATCTGACCTCTTCATCTATGTCCTCTCTCTATTCAACATCACACCTTGTCTCTGACCAGTCTCCAGGATGACCAAGGCGGAACTAGGAGGGGGTGAGCCTCCATTCCCACATCTGCAAAGAAGGTAACATTATAAACCCTGTCCCACAACATTTTAAGATACAGGCTCAAATATTTCAAAACTGTAAAGCATTGTACATGTCATGACTATCATCCTGCCTTTTTTTCTCATTCATAACATAAGCATTAGTGAAGTCGCTCAATCGTGTCCGACTCTTTGCGACCCCATGGACTGTAGCCTATCAGGCTCCTCCATCCATGGGATTTTCCAGGCAAGAGTGCTGGAGTGGACTGCCATTTCCTTCTCCAGGGGATCTTCCCAAACCAGGAATCGAACCCGGGTCTCCCACATTGCAGGCAGATGCTTTACCATCTAAGCCACCAGGGAAGCCCCTACAATAAGCATTACTGTTATGCAAACAGTACTCTGCCAGCACTCCAGAAGTTAGAATTATTTCCTCTTTATGCCTGCCTGAACTGAATCCATCATTAATTCGATTTTTACCTCCAAAATTTATCTCTAGTGACCCACGCACAGTTCTGTGTGTCCATAGCACCAATTTAACCCAAGCATCGGTGCTCTCTCACCTAGACTACTGAATTGACCCCTGACTTACCTTCCCATCCACTCTTTCCCTCTCTACCCTATTACCCATACTGGAGCTAACCTTCTCTTAATCAGAAGTAATCAGCTCCAAGAGTCAGAATGTCCAGTGGTTTCTTTAACAGACATGATCGGTCCAGTTATTTTGGCAGCATACACATCATGAAGCTCACAATAATGTCATAAGAGTACAGATGAGGAACTAGAACCCGAGAAAGGAAGACTTACTTGCCAGAGAACTCTGCAGCTCTGTGCAGTGGGAAGAGAGACATCTACGGAGAATGCACATGGGCGCTTCCTCCTTGAATGTGTGACGTACAGGAGATGCCTATCAAAACGATTCATTGAATACATTGAAACTGACCAATGCTTATTCAACTTAACAAAAGATATCTGGACACATTTAAATTGTTTTCCCCATGGATGACTGCACTAGTGAAGTTTCATAAACCAAGCAGGCACTCTGAACTAAGAACCTCAATGACTTCTTACTGCATTCGAATAAAATCTTACAATGACCTCCAAGCCAGCGCATGACATGGTCCCTTTCTTTCTCTCCAGTCAATCTCTCCTTGACTTACTATGTTTTGTCTGTCGTGTCTGACTCTTTTGCCATCCCCTGGAGTACAGTCTGCCAGTCTCCTCTGTCCATGGGAATTTTTAGGCAAGGATACTGGAGTGGGTTTGCATTTCTTCTCTGACTTATGTTTGTCAACTTGTTATTTCTTTACCGTTTCAGCTCTTTCCCGTGTTTGTGTGGTCCTGTTCCCCCTGCCCTATTCCCCACCCGAATAATTCCCACAAGGGTTCAACCCTGTTGAAGTACATATGTCAGACTGATGCTAGGACATGGCAGGAATGTCCCTGCATACAGAGCCAAGGAGGCTCCTGAGACAACGCTCCTCAAAGGGTAGGAAGCATCCAGCTACTGAAAGGAGCTCAACAGTCAGCACTATTCATTGAAATAAAAAAGTAATTCTAGACTGGCATGGGCCTATCGCTCTTATTTGTTTCATTACAATCTCACTGACTGAGAGAACTCTGATTTAAAGATTGTTGTGTAAACTCAGTAATAGCTTTTTTCTCTTCTGAGACATTGGTTCACTACATAAGGAAAAACGAGTTGAATTCCTACTCATTTAGTTAGTTGCTTGTTCAGTGCTCACTTCCTCCTCCTTCTTTGATGATTGAACTGTGATTTTATTTGGGGTGTTGCTGCATGAAGCTAAATGCTTGCTTCTGCCTCCTCCCTGAAAGCTCATAGTGTCTGGGTGGCTAATGATACATGCGCAGGAGGTCCTTGTGGAAAAATTGTTTTCTTGGGGAAAGGAATGAATGTACCTGACAAAGTCTTTCCCCCTTTCCCATACTTTCCTCCCTCAAATGTGGACGTGATGTCTGGATCTCCAGCAGCCATCTGCGCACCATGAAATGACAAACAGGAAGCAAAGGTCAAGAGATTCACAGAGATGCTGATGTTACCAAGCTTCTGAACAACTCATGTATTTATTTCTAATTCTCCATGACCCTCCCCCATTTATTGAGAGAATCAAACATGTTCATAGAGTCTAAATAGCTGCTGTGTTTTTGTCTTCAGGAACAACTGCTGTGTATGTGATCCCATGCTCCAGTAAAGCTAGAAAACCCTCAAAGTTCTGAATCCTCATGGTGGTTTGTGGGGAAACAAATGGGACTATCTTTTTTCTTACTTGTCTCAAATTCAGTGTAAAATGACAATTGAGACAGTTTCCTGAAACTTTCATTTCCAAATTGGCAACAATTAGAATTGGCAGTGTTCAGCTAAGATCAAGTTACTGAATTCTGGAAGTGGAGACATGGGCAGAGCCCAAAGGGAAAGAAGTCTTAGTCCACGCGCATCACTCCATGATGCATCAAGGGACTGCCTACAACCAGTAGTGATGTCAATGTTCCAAATAACACAAACAACAGAATATCCATAACCGATACCTATTAAACTCTTTATTCTGAAAGGGGAGGACATGTTTTATTTTTCAAGCACCCTTGGAACTGTCATATGGATTGGTTTCTGAGTCCTGGTTAGTAAGAGGGCTTTGAATAAATGTTGATTCTCCAATTTACTAAAACTCTAGAGATGCTCTGTCCAACACGGTAGCCACGAGACACTGGCAGCTATTTAAATTTAAGTGAGTGAAAATTACAAAAGACTTTAATTAGAGTTCTTCATACTTGCTTGCCACCTGTGGCTACAGATATAGAACTTTTCCATCATTGCAGAAAGTTCCACTGAACAGTGGTGCTCTAGAGACTGAGACACGGGCTGTACGGCTTGGATGTTCTTCAGCATATACAACTGGCTTGATTACCACCAGAATGTAAGCTCTGCAGGGGAAGATATTTTTGTCAGAATTATGCACTGCTCTATCTCTAATGCCTAGATGATCTTCTTCACACATCTGGTGGTCAATAACTAATTGGTTCTCAATTCAAGTAGGAATAGCACAAAGTATGTCTTATTTTCAAAATTGCTTGCATTTTTCTCGGCCTTGAACACTCAGTGTGGCTAGAGCACTCATCTCATTTCCTTTCCAATATGCTTCTCTTTAAATTTTAGTCCAGTCTAATTATTTCCATAATCTGGTTAAAATGGAAAGACTCACTCTTTCACTTCTGTTTTAGGGAAAACCCCAGTTCTTCCCCACTGTGTTTCTCTCCTTGGCTGTGCACACAGAACCCTTCATTCCGGATACTTCTGGTCAGAGGATGGGTAGAGGCTTATCCCCACCACAAGCAATTCTCTGTGACACCAACTGGTTGTTCCATGGTTTAACTCAGTTTTGACACTGTGTACTTGGAGGCTGCATTGGGTCCCACAAATCAAGGGCTCAACCCAACAATACCACCCCCCTACACACACACACACACACACACATACACACACACACACACACTTTCTCTCTTTTCAGATGACAGTCACAAGCTCAGGTTATCACCTGTGCTTCTGATCAGCCTGCTACAGAGCAGAGGTCCCAAGGACCCCTCTTTGGGTGTGACTAGTTTGCTAGAGTGGCTCACAGAACTCGGGGAAACATGTTTACCAGTTCATTAGGGATATGATACAGGATCCAGAGAAGCAACCAGATGAAGAGATGTGCAGGGTGAGGTCTGAGAGGGTCCCAACACAGGAAGCGTGTCCCTGTGGGGTTGGGGTGCATCACTCTCCCACTGTGGATGAGCTGACCCCCTGGGAAGCCCCTCAACCTCACACTCTGGAAATTTCATGGAAGTTTCATTGCTCCATTTCCAGCCCCTCTTCCCTCTCTGGAGAATGAGGATTTGGACTGAACATTTCAAGCTTCCAATGATGGTTTGGTCTACCTCATGATCAACCACCCTCCAGGAACCCACCTCAGTTCAGTTGCTCAGTCGTGTCCAGCTCTTTGCAACCCCATGAATCGCAGCACGCCAGTCCTCCCTGTCCATCACCATTTCCCAGAGTCTACTCAAACTTATGTCCATTGAGTCAGTGATGCCATCCAGCCTTCTCATCTTCTGTCGTCCCTTTCTCCTCCTGCCCCGAATCCCTCCCAGCATCAGGGTCTTTTCCAATGAGTCTACTCTTCCCGTGAGGTGGCCAAAGTATTGGAGTTTCAGCTTTAGCATCAGTCCTTCCAATGAATACCCAGGACTGATCTCCTTTAGGATGGACTAGTTGGACCTCCGTGCAGTCCAAGGGACTCTCAAGAGTCTTCTCCAACATCACAGTTCAAAAGCATCAATTCTTCAGGGCTCAGCTTTCTTCACTGTCCAACTCTCGCATTCATACATGACCACTGGAAAAACCATAGCCTTGACTACACGGACCTTTGCTGTAAGGAGATATCCCTTGTCCAAGATAAGAAGTAGCAGCTGTACTTTGCTGGAGCAGCCGTGAAGAGATACCCCACTTCCAAGGTAAGAGAAACCCAAGTAAGACGGTAGGTATTGCAAGAGGGCATCAGAGGGCAGACACACTGAAACCAATAATCACAAAAAACTAGCCAATCTGATCACACAGACCACAGCTTGTCTGACTCAATGAAACTAAGCTATGCTGTGTGGGGCCACCCAAGACAGACAGGTCATGGTGGAGAGGTCTGACAGAATGTGGTCCACTGGAGAAGGGAATGGCAAACCACTTCAGTATTCTTGCCTTGAGAACCCCATGAACAGTATGAAAAGGCAAAATGATAGGATCCTGAAAGAGGAACTCCCCAGGTCAGTAGGTACCCAATATGCTACTGGCGATCAGTGGAGAAATAACTCCAGAAAGAATGAAGGGATGGAGCCAAAGCAAAAACAATACCTAGTTGTGGATGTGACTGGTGATAGAAGCAAGGTCCGATGCAATATTGCAGGAACCCACCTAGAGTCACCTCATGAGAACCAAAGATGCTTCCCATACTTTTGCTGCTAAATCACTTCAGTCGTGTCCAACTCTGTTCGACCCCAGAGACGGCAGCCCACCAGGCTCCCCCATCCCGGGATTCTTCAGGCAAGAACACTGGAGTGGGTTGCCATTTTCTTCTCCAATACTTCTAGTGCTTAAGAAATTACAAGGGTTTTCGGGAGTTCTATGCTGGGAATCAGGGACAGAGTCCAATAGAGGTATTTTCTGTTATGTCACCTTCATCCATCTATTAAAATCTGTCTCATTCAGGAAAATATTCTGTCCAATTCAAATGCTAATTTTATTAGAGTCCCATGCATCTTTTCTCTCCAGTGTTCAGGTAGAACATTCACTCTAGCCTCCTCTCTCTCTCTTTTCTTTTTCCTTCTTCTATTGCTGGTTCTCCTGTCCTCATCTGCCCCCTGGCATGCAAATTTCAGGACGCCCTTCTCTCACCTGTCTTGTTCAGGTGAAGAGGCAGAAGCAGGGGAAGAGAGAAGAGATTCTGATTTACAGTGGGCAGAGGCATCTCCATTGTGGTCTTACCTGTCAAGGAGATCTTATTGTATGAGGTTGTACCATTCTCATGGGGCCTCAGTGAGGCCCCCTTCATCTTGGAAGAGATTCTTTAGCCTCTGCCAGAAAAACAACCACTAATGCCAGGGGGCTTCCCTCGTGGCACACATGATAAAGAATCTGCTGGCAATGCAAGAGACCTGGGTTTGATCCCTAGGTTAGGAAGATCCCCAGACAAGGGAATGGCAACCCACTCCAGTATTCTTACCTGGAGAATTCCATAGACAGAGGAGCCTGGGGGGCTACAGTCCATGGGGTTTTAAAGAGTCAGACACGACTGGGCGACTAACACTTTCACATCAATGCCACTCTGACTTCTTTCTTTTTTTTTGGCCACACCACTCACCACACAGGATCTCAGTTTCCCATGAGTTTTCCAGGGATCACACTCATGCCTCCTGCGTTGGGAGCATGGAGTCTTAACCACTGGACTGCAAGGGAAGTCTCACTCTGGCTTTCCTTAACAGCTGCTTATTTATGCTTCCTAATTTCAATATTGTTATTTCTTTGAAAATACTTCTTATACTTATTTTAAATTGTTTGTTCCACTCCACTAATTATCCTTCTAGAATAAGCACCATATTGTGCATCTTCCTTTTTAATCCTTAAGTAACTCAAATAGTTGCTTGTTCTTATGAGACCATACCCATTTGACAGCATCAGTTTCTTTGGATGCTCAGAACAAGATAGTGAGCTTGGATATATAATTTGGCATTGTTGACATATATGTGATATTTAAAACCGTGGAAATGGATGAGATCACCCAGGGAGAAAGCATGGAGAATGAGCCAAGAGGATTATGATAGAGCTGAAAGGAATTCTAATATTTAATGGTTAGGGAAAAGAAGAAGAATCAGCAAGAAATCCTGAGAACCTGGGGTAAAAGGAACACAGACAGGCCATGGTGTCAAGAAGTCAGGAAAGGCGGGCGTGGGCTTTGGTGTCACATTCTTGTCAGATCTGTTTTAAGTGAAATGAGAGTGAAAAGCCTGCCTTTGCAAACAAAAAGCAACAATTTCACTCAACACTTTGGACTTCATGAAGTCTACAGAGATTTTCTTGTTACTGTTTTTCTGTATCACAAGCACAATAACGGACGTGAAATAGCAAAAATCTCTGCTTTCCACCGCAGAGTACATTCACACCCACAGCCACCTCAGTTGCCACCTGCCTCAGGAGGGGCTGCCAGGGAGTGCATGGAAGAAGCTGACATCTGCGTGGGCTTCTATGCACAAAAGAGAATAAGAGCTTTGGCCCAGAGGTTAGTCAAGACATGGGTGCCTCTTGACATGCTAACCCTCAGAAGCAGGGAGATTACCTACTCCCCAGAGGCGAGTTAGATTCTCAGTTACCATCTTACAAGCAGTCAGACAGAAAGTGAGAACTGGATGAAACAGTCCCAGGGTTTCCAGACTGTGTTGTGCCAGGTTTAGGGGGTTGGGGGGAGGGCGGTACTCGACATCTTAATCCAAATGATAGATAGAAAGATAGATTAGATGGATAGATGACAGGGAGATAGGAAAATATATAGATAGGTCACATAGAGAAAGAAAAAGATCAGATAGAAAGATAAATAGATAGATAAAGAGATGCATATATTTAACAAAATAGTGTGTACATGCGAATATATTTTATGTCAGTTTTTAATGTCCTGGAGACAAACAGTTGCATTAACTTGTGGGATGACAGCAGGTGAATTTTGTACAGACCTCTGTTGAAAGCACAGTCACCATCTTGAAACTGTTAAGATAAGCTGCTTAAAAACATGCAGATCATTTGAACTACCTCTCTGTGTTTCAGAGACTTGTTGATAGAAAATAGATCAATGGGACAGAAATGCAAATATCATGCATAAATGCTGATTTCTAATAATTAAATTATCCTGACTGTTACAATTGAACTTTGTATGTGTTAACATAGAAAACGGTATCTACTAACAAAATACCACTTTTGTTTTTTTTTTTTTCCTTTTCCTCTGGGGTCCTTTCCTTTGTTTCCTTTTTGTTTCTTTTACAGGGGGGAGGGCGGTACTCGACATCTTAATCCAAATGATAGATAGAAAGATAGATTAGATGGATAGATGACAGGGAGATAGGAAAATATATAGATAGGTCACATAGAGAAAGAAAAAGATCAGATAGAAAGATAAATAGATAGATAAAGAGATGCATATATTTAACAAAATAGTGTGTACATGCGAATATATTTTATGTCAGTTTTTAATGTCCTGGAGACAAACAGTTGCATTAACTTGTGGGATGACAGCAGGTGAATTTTGTACAGACCTCTGTTGAAAGCACAGTCAACATCTTGAAACTGTTAAGATAAGCTGCTTAAAAACATGCAGATCATTTGAACTACCTCTCTGTGTTTCAGAGACTTGTTGATAGAAAATAGATCAATGGGACAGAAATGCAAATATCATGCATAAATGCTGATTTCTAATAATTAAATTATCCTGACTGTTACAATTGAACTTTGTATGTGTTAACATAGAAAATGGTATCTACTAACAAAATACCACTTTTGTTTTTCTTTTTTCCTTTTCCTCTGGGGTCCTTTCCTTAGTTTCCTTTTTGTTTCTTTTACGTTTTTTACTAAAATGTAACAAACACACAGAAAAGACCATGAATCTTAAGCTTCATGAAAGATCATAAAGAAAACACATTTATGTAATATTAGCAGTAGCCCCCCACCAGACGCCCTCTCATGCCTGCTCTTCATCACTCTCTTTCTCCTCCCTAAAGATAAGTTCTCCTCTGACACCATAAATTCATACTGCCTATTTTTAAATTTATATAAGTGAAATAATACAAAGGGGGCCCTTTCAGGACTAGATTCTTTTGATAACACTGTCCTTATAAGAATTACTTATTTTACTATGTACAATAGTAATTCATCCTCATAGACATTTAGAATTTTGTTATACGAATGTACCAAATTTATCTGTTTTACTTTCAATGGACACTGAAAGTTTTGTCTGTTTTTTAATTATTACAAGGACAATTACAATTATTCATTACACATATTTTGTTATGAAAGAACTTGGTGGTTATAGGATGTACGTACTTAACATAAGTGGACTCTGTGGACTGTGTTAGTCGCTCGGTCGAGTCCAACTCTTTGCGACCCCATGGACTGTAGCCCGCCAGGCTTCCCTGTCCATGGAATTCTCCAGGCAAGAATACTGGAGTGGATTGCCATTCCCTCCTCCAGAGGAACTTCCCAATCCAGGAATCAAGCCTTGGTCTCCTGCCTCACAGGAAGATTCTTTACCATTTGAGCTACAGGGAAGTCTACTTAACATGAGAAGATAATGACAAATCATTTTTCAAAGTGGTTGTATGACTATCCAAAGCCATCTATTTGATGCAATCCTTACCCAAATCACAAAGATATTTTTCACAGAAATAAAAGAACCCTAAAATTCATATGGAGCCAGAAAAGACTCTGACTAGACAAGATAACATAAAAAAGAACAAAACTAGAGGCTTTATACTTCTTTATTTTAAAATTTATTATAAAGTTATAATAATAAATGAAAACATGTCATTGTCATAAAAACAGACATAGTAACCAATGAAACAGACTTAAAGCCCAGAAATAAACACATACCTATACAGTCAACTACCCAAAAAGTCAAGAATATTCAGTGGAGAAAGGACAGTCTCTTCAGTGAATGGTGCTAGAAAAAACTGGATATTCATAGGCAAAAGAATGAAATTGGACTTCTCTCTTACAACCACCATAAAAATTAACCCAAAAAGGATTCAAGACTAAATGTAAGACCTGAAATCATAAAACTCTTAGAAGAAAACAGCAGCCTTTGACACTGTTCTTCACAAAAATGTTTTGGGCTGTGATGCCACAACCACAAACAACAAAAGCAAAATAAACAAGTGGGACTACAACAAACTAAAAGACTTCTGCAGAGCAGAAGAAGCAACCGACAAAGTTAATAGGCAACCTACTGAATGAGAGAATATATCAGCAAGCCATATCTCTGATAAAGGGTTAATAACCAAAATATATAAAACATTCATGTAATTCACTAATAATAATAATGATTTTTTAAGTGGGCAGAAAACTTGAATAGATATTTTTTTCAAATAAGACATACCCACAGCCAAAGGTACCTGAAAAGATGCTTAACATCACTAAACATCAGGGAAATGTAACTCAAAATCACAAGAAGGTATCATCTTGCACCTGCCATTACAGCTATTATCAGAAAATGAGAGATAATAAATGTTCCTGAGGATCTAGAGAAATGAGAACCCTTGAGCACTGTTGGTGGGAAAGTAGACTGGTACAGAGTTGAGTTCAGTCACCAAGTCGTGTCCGACTCTTGGCAACCCCACGGACAGCAGCACACCAGGCCTCCCTGTCCATCACCACTCTCAGAATTTGCCCAAGTTCATGTCTAATGCATCAGTACAGCCACTATGGAAAACTGGTGCAGCCACTATGGCAAACAGTAGGGAGGCTCCTCAAAAAATTAAAATATGATGACTTTTACTATATAATATTGAAGAGCTATCTGTACCCCCTCCACATTAAATACAGCATTATTCACAATAGCCAACTTATGGAAACAACCTAAGTTGTTCTATGCGTATCTATATTTCAAACGATCATTAAGTAAATTATAACATTCTAAGGCGGAATTTCCAGAGCTGCCATTACATGCAGGAGAATTAGGGACCTGTGACAAGATGTTAAAAGGGTCTTTCCTTGTGGCTAAAGGCTCAAAGCCTAGGGTAAAAGTAATAGAGGCCCATACATTCTGAAGAGGTGCTATACACCTATAGCACAACTTACCAAAAGCCTCTATAGCATAATGCTAGAGATTCACTGAAGAAAAAGTTCTTTGAAGGAAACTCACAGGAGTAGAGAAAGTAACCTCATTTCCCTTTTCTCCCTATAGCTAAAAATTATTGATCCAGCAATTAATGAGTACTCACTACGTATTAAAACTGCACTAAGTTCCATAAAAGATTTATCTCATTTAATTATCACAGTATTACTAGAAGGTGAACAGTTGTACCCGCCTGGCCCTGAGAGTGAGCACCTCTGTAAATTTCATGCCCTGGGTGCCTTTCTGCTTCACCCTGGTCCTGCCCTCACTGGAGGGAAATAAATACCAAAATAAAAACAAAATCCTACACTCCCCAATCTCTCAGACTGCGTCCAACTTGGGTTTTAACCATTGGATCCACTTGAGTGGTCTGCAAAGGTGGGAGTGAACAGAGGCTCCTTTCCTTTGCTGTTTATGCCCGCAGGTAACATTCTGAACATCCGAGAATCAAGATGCAATAGTGACAGCCCGGCTTGGCATCCCAGTGCCCAGACCCCAGCTCCACGGGTGTCAAGAGACATTTGTGACAAAGACAGTGGCTTTCTGATCCCTGGATTGAAGCTCTTGTGATGTGCTCTTGAGCACAACGATTTCAACCCTTGACTCCATTTTGCAGCATTCCAATTATTTTGAAGCACCTAATTTTGCATATTAAGTCTCTTTCTGCTAAAGAGATCCAGAGTGGTTTGTGCTTCATGTACTGAACTCTGATAGCAACAATGGATACAGAATAATGCTGGTATTTGATTTTTTTTTTTTTTTGCTTTGCCTTAATAGACACATCAAATGCATTACCTAGATAGAGTCAAACTTTTCCCATCTGGAACTCACTCTGTTATCATAAGCCAAAATAGCCATGAAGAGCAAGGTCAGCTGGTACTCTCATCCAAGCAGCAAGAGCTGGAATGCTCTTAGCTCTGCATTAAAGGCAACTCTGGGGAAAGACACCATTCTATTGAGCTAAGTCAGATCACCCTGAAAACTATTCTCTGTGCTCTCATGACCAGTGCCACACACACTTTCCCAGATTACTGATCTTCAGGTTTCCTTTGTAAAAAAAAGAAAGAAAGAAAGAAAAGAAAAGAAAGTCAATAAACAGAAGTCTCAATTAAATAGAGCTGGAAGATCAGAACGAGGCGCTCTCGTGCCCTTTGAGAATAGCAGAGTCCAAGAGGAAGAAGCACGACTCTTATTTCCTGGAAAGGATTCCGTGGCCAGTGAAAAGCCGTGGACTCCTGGTTCACTCCAACCTTCTCAGTTTCCTTGTCCCCTCTATAAAAGAGTTTTCCTTCTTGGCCACGTGGCAATATGCACACGGCTCACCGTGGCTCCAGACCCAGAATTGCTCTTCTCCACCGATCTAGAATAAACCCACCTTTGTTGAAAAAAATACCTGGCAGTCGATCTGCTTCAGGCCAACACCCTCTTGGCCGTATCTCTAGCCCTTCCAGGGTCATCTCTCAAGTCTCCCTACTGAGCACCTTACCCTGAACTTGACCTTGGTTGTGCCCTTGAACTCTGCCTCCGGGCACACATAAATCTTTGTTCAGTCTCTGCCTCCATCACAGCCACCCTGTGCATCCCAGTCTTTATGCTGTCAACCTGAATATTGGGGCACTAATATTCCCGTTCCTATTTTTGATTCAGGAAGGAAAATCACCAGAAACCTGCAGTAAATAACAAAGCAGTGATGTTTTGGCAGGACTCTAGCCTTCTCTCAGCGGGATTTTTTTTTTTGCCTGCAAGGCAGCTTAATCATAACTTTAATGATGTCTCCCCACTGCTTAATATGGTGCTGCCCTCGTCTCTAGAGCCAGGCATAGTGTGGACACGGGGCACCTGGGGCTTCTGCATGTTTGAGTTGTCAGACTCAGTTCTTGGAAAGCTGTTAATTTCCTCTGAGGTAATTTGACTGTGATTAAGTTAAGCTGCCACCAGGTGGACATTGGAGCCTTCGTTAAGCCGTTTCAATCTCAGTAGCCAGACTCCCTATAGGCATAATAAAATGAAGAGAAAATGTAGTTTGATTTCCACTTAATTGAGTTTTAAAAAAATAAACAAAAAGAAAAAATAGCAGTTTAGCATACTACTTAGACAGAATTAAAATGGAGTAGTATAAAATATATCTCACTCATGTGTTTAACCAATATTTATTGAGGACCTGCAATGTGAAAAAGATGGCTTTAGAATCAGGGATGGGGCAGAGAACAATAAACCAAGCACCTGACTTCATAGAGCTTATGTCATGGGGAAAAACACAACAAACAAATAAAAATACATATTTCCCTTATATAACATTATAAATTATGATCTTTGATAGCACAGTATATATATAATGATATGATAGAATGATATAATATGTGCCCGCATGCATACTAGCTTATAAAGACAGATAAAATCACAACAGTGATTTTACTAACTCTCATGCCCCACCAATCTGTCCATGAAAGACCTTATCACACTGTTGAATTTCTCTTGTCCCCAACGCTGCAGTATTTCTGGAATTTTTTAGTATATATGTCAACTATACTGATGCATAGTCTGAGCAGTAATTTCAGTCAGCTACCACGAGGTTCACACCAGCCACAGTGAATGTTTATACCGAGGACTCATCACCCACCAGGAGCCATTGTCCCTGCCTTCATCTTCTCCTACATTTAGTAAATATCCACTTTGATCCAGCAGGAAATAAGACAGCTATGCCTCTGTCCTCAAAGAGCTTATAAGGTGTGGTGAAGAAAGACAAGGAAAAGAAATAGAACCATGAATGAGTGTGACTAGCAGTATGGAATACCAAGAGTTCATCTAAAAGGGGGAAGTTGTGGAAGGACAGATGCTTGGAGAACTGGCTTCTGAACACAGTCACTTGTGTACTGAGATGGAGAAGATAAGCAGGAGGTGACGGGGGGAACAGAGTGTGGGAGGATGCTCTCCAGAGAAGGAACAGCACACCCAGCTATTCTGAGATGTGACTCAGTTCAGGCCGAGCATCTCCTGCCCAGCACATCTCTCCATGTCCCAGTTCACTCAGGACACCCACAACGAGCTGAGAAGAAATAACAGCAACTGGATACAACCTCCCACCTAAAGCAACTAAAAATCAAGACAGATAATAATATAATGATCCTGAAAACATTAGACATTAGGCATCAAGGGACAGTGCTGAGTGACTAGAAATAAACAGATTAACCCTATCATTTCCCACTCTACCTCCTGGAGAGAGTTCAGCAGAAAGAACCCAACAGAGCCCAGCACCTCAACAAGTTAAGGAAATAGTTAGATAAGAGACAGGAAGAACAGAAAAAAAAACGGAAGAAATAAGGACTGTACATCATCCAAACTACAATCCCACTGTTCTAAGAATCTCAACAAATCTTAAGTTCAAGAAATGTGAGGAAAACTACACCATGGTGAATTTCTTAAAACCAATGATAAATAGAAAACCCAGAAGTTACATACAAAAGAACATAGGTCAGAAGGATGACAGCAGATTATTCATTAAAAACAGTACAAGCCAGAACTACTTTAAAGTACTGAAAGGAAAAAGACTTTGATACTACATTTTTTTTTAACTCAGTGGAAATATCTTTCAAAAATGAGTGTGAAATAAAAACTATTTCAGACATTGAAAGTCTAAAAGAATTAATTACCAGAAGACCTGCTCTACAAGAAAAGTTAAAGAAACTATTTTAGGTTAAAAAAATAAATAAATAAAACA
>SJYC01133363.1:0-19731 GCA_006408675.1 Madoqua kirkii
CATGAATTAAAAGATAGGGATCTCAGATTGAATAAAAATAAATAAAACAAGAAATAACACATTATTCAGTCTCCAAAATCTCTCTTAAGTATGAGACAAAAGCAGATGAAAATTAAAAGTGTAGGAAAAGATAGAACACTAATCAAAAGAAAGTTGGAATGGCAATATTAACATAAGACAAAGTAGATTTCAGAGGAAACAGTATTTTCAGAAACAAAGAGCTCATTCATGAAGTGAATTAATTTATTGAGAGGATATAAAAATACTAATAATTTGTGTACCTAAAAATTTTTCAAAAAATATTTAGAAAAACGCAGAGAAAACAGAAGGATATAGAGACAAATTCCCAATAGGAGGCATCAATGCTGCTCTTTCAAAAACTGATAGAACAACTAGACCAAAAATAAGTAAGGATATATTAAGGATATATCAACCAATTTGATCTAATTGACATTTACAGAACACTCCACCTAACAATGGCAGAATACAGATTCTTTCCAAATGTATATAGAACACAGACCAAGGCATATCATATTCTGGGCCAGTATATAAAAAATTTTTAAGTATTCACATCATACAAAGCAAGTTTTCTGACCACAGCGAAAATAAATTAGAAATGAACTGCAGAAAAATATGTGGAAAAGTCCCCAAATATTTGGTAACTGGTGACACACTGTTAAGTAGTACATTAAACAGGGCAAGAATCAGCAACAAAACAAGAAAGCATTTTGGACTAAAAGCATTAGATATAGTATATTATTTAGATAATTCATAACACACAAACATACATCATAATATGTCAAAATCTGTGAGATGCAGTTAGCACAATAGTAGGAGGCAAATCTGCAGCACTAAATAACCGTCTCAAAAACTATCTCAAGTCAACGACTTCAGCTTCCACCTTAAGAAAACGAAAAACAAATAACCCCCAAGCAAACAGAAGAAAGGAAATGATAAAGATCAGAATGAAATCAGTGAAATAGAAAACAAAAAACAATATAGAAAATCTGTGACGACAAACGTTTATTCATGGAAAAAATCAGTGAGATTCCATGCATATTAAAGTGATTATAGGGCAAAACTATGAACAACTTTATGTAAATAAATTCAACAATCTACATGAAATGGAATAATTCCTTTAAAGACACAAGCTCAAGAAAAAAAAAAATAGATAACCAGAATAGCCCTAAATCTATTAAGAGATTGGATGTATATCTATAAACCTTTCTATAAATCTTCCTACTAAATACTCAGACAACGTCACTGAAGAATTCTATCAAACATTTAAGGAATAAATAAAGATTAACTTTGACACTCTATTCCTAGTTATATATCCAAAAGATATATAACTATTAACATGCCAAGATTTGCATGTGAATCTTTATACCAACTTTTCAATAGTCAAAATCAGCACACAACTCACATAGAGATAAACAGGTAAGTGGGTTAACAAATTGTAGTATATTCATACAATGGAATATTACTCAGCAGTAAAAAGGAAAGTACTATTGATATGTTGATACATGCAACAACATGAATGAATCTCAGAATAATTATGCTAAATACAAAAGACCAGGAAAAAGTATTCATCTATTTTTAGAAATATCTAGAAAATGCAAACTCATCTGTAATTACAGAAAGCAGATTAGTGGTTGCCTGAGGATATGGAGGTCTACAAGATTCTTAAGGGAAAGATTAAAATGGGACATAAGGAAAGCTTTGAAGTGATGGATATGTTCATTATCTTTATAACAGTGATAACTTCACCTTTGCTCAGTCACGTCACTCTTCATGACCCTTTGGGCTGTAGCCTGTCAGGATCCTCTGTCCATGGGACTTACCAGACAAGAATACTGCAGTGGGTTGCCATTTCCTCCTTCAGGGGATCTTCCCAATCCAGGGATCAAACCTGTGTCTCTTACATTTTTACAAAATCGGACACAACTGAACATTATAATAATATATAAAATATTTTCAAATTGAAATGTATAGCTTATTATATATGAATCGTATCTCAATAAATCTGTGTTTTAAAAAATTAGTGTTACAAAATTGTTTTTGTCTGTGAGATTAGAGAGACTCAGTGCCACCCTTGAGTAGACTTAGCTGGAGTGACAGCGAGGCCATGCCCTGGTGCTTCAAAGTGGTGCGAAACTACCAATGAGGGAGTCTTTTTCCAATTTTACTTCTGTACACTCACTTGCCTTCAGAGGACACAGAGCAGGAAGCCGGGGCATTTAGGGGCGGGATGCTACCTGCTCTGTGCTCCTACACGTCCATGCAGCAATGTGCTCAGAATCACTGTGCTCAGAATCACTCCCCTTTAAGACCCTGAGACTCCCTCTGTTGAATACAGTTCAGGATTGTAGGCCAGGTTCCTCTTCCCTGGGATGAGCACCCTCCTGGGAATCCCTATCATTTCACATTCCAAATTACATCTCATAGATTTTTTATTAGGTTGCCAAACCTTTTTTTTTTATTTTTTTTTTTCTGGCCATGCTCCACAGAACGTGGGATCTTAGTTACCTGACCAGGGATCAAGCCTGTGCCCCCTGCGTTGGCAGGGTAGAGTCTGAGCCACTGGCCTGGCAGGGAAATCCCAGGTTGCCAGACACGGAAGGACTTGTCTGAACTCTGCCTACGACTTCTCTCTTCCACCTTTGAAGGGAAAGGCAATTAAAGCAACACTTCTAAAAAATAGAAATAATTACCCACTTAATTTATCAATCATTGCTCAGTCTATGCTTGGTTTTCCCTGCAGGCTTGAGCTGAATAATTTCTTCACTTCAGCTAAGTCTGTAGACCTCAGTTAAAAGCCCCTCTGTGCAGAGATGGACAGTTCTGAGTTTTCAGCATTTTCATCAGTTTTCTCTCTGCAGTCTTTCTTCTTTAGAGCCTCTAATTCTCCTGAAAAGGGTACATAATTTTAAAAGGCTTTTGTTCCAGATCCTTCCCTAAGCACTCTGGGACCCAAGGACTTGTCTGAACTCTGCCTACGACTTCTCTCTTCCACCTTTGAAGGGAAAGGCAATTAAAGCAACACTTCTAAAAAATAGAAATAATTACCCACTTAATTTATCAATCATTGCTCAGTCTATGCTTGGTTTTCCCTGCAGGCTTGAGCTGAATAATTTCTTCACTTCAGCTAAGTCTGTAGACCTCAGTTAAAAGCCCCTCTGTGCAGAGATGGACAGTTCTGAGTTTTCAGCATTTTCATCAGTTTTCTCTCTGCAGTCTTTCTTCTTTAGAGCCTCTAATTCTCCTGAAAAGGGTACATAATTTTAAAAGGCTTTTGTTCCAGATCCTTCCCTAAGCACTCTGGGACCCAGCTTGTGGAAGGCTGGGATGGAATCCTGGTAAACAATGAGGGCACCCTTTTGGGTGTGAAAGGGAGACAGCAGCGGGACAGGCCATATTCACTCCTATAGGAAATCCCATCTCGCCCCAAGAATTCCAAGATACACTTAGCAAGCAGACAACAGGGCTCCACTGTTCTAGTCCACCACTTGCTAAGTCTCCATTTGCAACTAAGCAGGGAAGACAACACAGATTCTTAACCATATGCTACGATCCTTTCTCATAACTACTAAGCCTACCATGAGTCTGTTCATTACAAAATTCTGATTACATTCAGATACCAAAAGCATCCAGCACATGCCAATAAATAACCTTAACCTCAGAGACAATTGAATGCGTTACTCATTACAGAAAACATCTCGGATCCACTGAAAAATTCTGTTTTAATCTGTCTTCATCTTTCACTCTTTTTCATATTTTTTTCACCCAGAGATCTCTCGGGCTTTCATCTCTAATATAAATTTTCTGCGCCTTGCAACAGTCTGAAGAAACCATCTGTAAAATACATTTCAGTGAATCCTGTCATCCCCAGCCATCTGATTTTTCTGCTCTCCTTGGAGGTTTTCATCTTCCCTGGGCAAACACACAGACTCACAGCCCTACACTAATTCATCTTTTCTTCTCCCCTTCACTTTCACAACATTTTCAGAAGCCAGACTAGTCCTACAGCAGAGAATCACCTAGGTTCACATCACAACCAAAACTGCAAATGGGTAAGAGACAAACATAACATGATATAATACCAGCACAAGCCCTTCTTACGTGTGTTTCTTTGGAGAGAGAGAACGCCAGTCCCTTGTTCTGCCCAATAGTCCCCCCTACCATGCCCCACAGTTCCTATCAGATAAGGGAAATCTCAGTATATTGCCTAAGCTCACCTTTTAAACAAAAGTGCGTCTCCTTGCCAGTGTTTATGATTCAGCTTGCTTTTGAAAAGTTATCTCCCTTTTCTGTTATAAATTCAAGATTTTATGAATTATAAAACATATTTAAGCTGAACGTGAACATCTTCTGAAACAAACACACACCTAAGGAGGTGAGAGAACCTCAGAATCTTTATATATGAAATCTCAAAATTGACCCAGTGGTAATGGTTCATCAGAATATGAAACTGCAAGCTAACCATGCCTCAGTGTCCTGCATTGTGGACTGGTACTGTAAAGACTTTCTCTAGTACTGTAAGGATTCTGGTGCCAAGATGCTGGCCTCAGAATCTTAGCATTTAAGAAAATTCCTTGACAATATGAATATTGGAAATTTAATAGAATTTTCCTATCAGAACCTGTTGCATTTCTATACACTAATAATGAACTAAGAGAAAGAGAAATTAGGGAAACAAACCCATTTACAGTTGCATCAAAAAGAATAAAATACTTAGAAATAAACCTAATTAAGGAGGTAAAAGATCAATACTCAAAAAGTTTGAGATATGAATGAAAGAAATTGACAATGACCCAAGTAGATGGAAATCTACCAATCTACATACCACGCTCATGAATTAGAAGAATATATATTGCTAAAAATGACCATACTACACAAGGCAACCTATAGATGTGATGCACGCCCTATCAAAATGCATGCATGCACGCTCAATTGCTCAGTCAAGCCCAACTCTTTGACCCCATGGATTGGCCAAAACAATACGATACGGGCACAAAAGCTGACATTTAGATCAACAGGACAGAACAGAGAGATCAGAAATAAATCTACACATTGATGGTCAATTAACCTACAACAAAGGAGGCAAGAACATACAACAAAGAAAAGACAGTTCTTTCAATAAGTGGTGCTGGGAAAGCTAGACAAGTACCTGTAAAAGAATGAAATTAGAACATTTTCTCACATATACAAAAATTAACTCAATGGATGAAAGACCTACATGTAAGACCGGAAACTATAAAACTAACAGAAGAAAACATAGGCAGAACACTCTTTGACATAATTCATAGCAATACTTTTTTTCATCTGTTTTCTAAAGCAAAGGAAACAAAAGCAAAAATAAACAAATGGGACCTGATTCAACTTCAAAGATTTTGCACAGAAAAGAAAAACATCAAAAAGTGACAGTACTATTTACAGATGAGGAAACTGAGGCACTGAGAAATGAAAGAGCTTATCGATGGGCATAGTCGGACACCACTGGGCGACTTCACTTTCACTTTTCACTTTCATGCATTGGAGAAGGAAATGGCAACCCACTCCAGTGTTCTTGCCTGGAGAATCCCAGGGACGCCTGGTGGGCTTCCGTCTATGGGGTCGCACAGAGCTGGACACAAGTGAAGCGACACAGCAGCAGCAGCAGCAGCATAGACAGGAAATGGAAGAGCTGGGATTGAAAATATGTGAAACATGCTTTCACACTTAACCTCAAAACTGTCCAATGTGATGACCAAATTTTTAATAATACAAACAAGATCCAAAAATAAAAGGAAGGAAGGAAAGAAAAGGTAGAGGTAAAAAAAAGAAGTTAAAGTAGGAGGTGAAATACTTCCAGAGTAGGAGTAATTTGTAAGACAAGGAGAGAAATCAGAAATCAAATATGAAGCCAGAGGAAAACATGATCTCAAAGGATACATGCATCCCAACATCCAATGAAGCACTGTTTACAATAGCCAAGACAAGGAAGCAACCTCAATGTCCATCAACAGAGGAGTGAATAAAGAAGATGTGGTACATTTATACAAAGGAAGATTACGCAGCCACCAAAAAGAATGAAATAGCGCCATTTGCAGCAACATGGATGGTCATACTAGAGACTGTCATACTGAGTGAAGCAAGTCACACAGAGAAGGAGAAATATAGTGTGACATCCCTTATAAGTGGAATCTAAAAAGACATAATACAAATGAACTTTCAAATCAGAGACTCACAGACATAGAGAATGAATTTGGGGTCGCCAGGGGGGAGGGACAGTTAGGGGGTTTGGGATGGAAAGGTGCACACTGCTATATGTAAAATAGATAACCAACAAGGACCTCTTGTACAGCACAGGTATCTCTACTCAAGGTCATGTGGCAGCACGGATGGGAGGAAGTTTAAGGGAGAATGGATACATGTACACGTGTGGCTGAGTCCCTTTGCTGTCACAACACTGCTCATCAGCTTTATCCCAATACAAAATAAAAATTTAAAGAAAAATCAGATATGAGGGTGCAAGATCACCCAGGAATAAAAAACCATAGAGGCACAGAGACAAGAATAGATAGGCACATCCCAAGACAGAAAAGAACCACCACAGTAGTGACTTGGGATGAATTTTGACCTTGTGGATCAAGCTGAAGAATTCACACTTCATCTTACTTTATCCTCTCTAATCCCTCCACCATGCCCCAGAAACATACACAGCTAATTTCCCATAAAAGCTATTCAACCATATTCACAGTTCATTGTAAATTAGAAGAATGCAAATTATCCATAAACACTGCCCTGTACATCAAAGGCAGTAGATTCCAGCAGAGAACAGATACTAACTCACAACTCTCTCCTTTCACTTTAGCAAAAAAAGCTGGATTATGTCTCCCATTTATTGGCAAACTGATACAGCTTAAATATCTCTTCTCTCTTCTGAACATGTTGGAGCCTATGTCTTTATTGACATTTACCCTGGAAATGACAGCCAACAGCCCTGGCTGTCATGTCATCACTGGGCACAGAAGTATAACCAAAGTTATAAGAGAGTGATCTGATTCATTCATTGAATACAAGAGTATAGAAAAATCATGTGAAAATTGAAAAGAAATGAAACATTAAAGTGCTTGGTATGACTGCATGTATGCTAAATCGCTTCACTCGTGTCCGACTCTTTGCAACTCCACAGACTATAGCCCGCCACACTCCTCTGTCCATGGGATCCTCCACTCAGGAATACTAGAGTGGGTAACCATGCCCTTCTCCAGGGGATCTTCCTGACCCAGGGATCGAACCCACATCTCTCATGTCTCCAGCAATGGCAGATGGGTTCTTTACCACTAGCGCCACCTGGGAAGCCATAATGACTGATCCATAGTAAGAGCTTTAGAATTATAACTGCTATCATTAGCCACAGCAGCTGGATAACTTGGAAATTTCAACTCATGAAATCATCACCATACTATCAACATGTTATTATCTAGCCCACAGAACACTGAAGTTCTAGTAGAAAATACACAACACACTCCTCTGATATGGTTCTTTTTGAATACCTAAGACCAACCTAGATAGTATATTCAAAAGCAGAGACATTACTTTGCCGACTAAGGTCCGTCTAGCCAAGGCTATGGTTTTTCCTATGGTCATGTATGGATGTGAGAGTTGGACTGTGAAGAAAGCTGAGCGCCAAAGAATTGATGCTTTTGAACTGTGGTGTTGGAGAAGACTCTTGAGAGTCCCTTGGACTGCAAGATCCAACCAGTCCATTCTGAAGATCAGCCCTGGGATTTCCTTGGAAGGAATGATGCTAAAGCTGAAACTCCAGTACTCTGGCCACCTCATGTGAAGAGTTGACTCATTGGAAAAGACTGATGCTGGGAGGGATTGGGGGCAGGAGGAGAAGGGGACGACAGAGGATGAGATGGCTGGATGGTATCACAGACTCAATGGGCATGAGTCTGAGTAAACTCCAGGAGATGGTAATGGACAAGGAGGCCTGGCGTGCTATGATTCATGGGGTCGCAAAGAGTCGGACATGTCTAAGCTACTGAACTGAACTGAACTGAAGACTGCAGAAGACTTCTCTCAAGTGCCATGGAAGAAGGGATCCCAGAAGTCCTGAGCTAGGATATTTTTGAACAGTCAAGGCCAAATTCCAGCTGCAGCAGCAGATTTTGGCTCTCAGGGCCTAGCTCTGCTTTCCAGCTGTCATAGCTCAAACAAAGCAGCAAGAAGTACCCATGAAGGCTGTCTTTTCACCTTACTTACAGTTTCTTTTGTTGTGCAGAAGCTTTTAATTTTAATCAGATCCCATTTCTTTATTTTTGCTTTTATTTCCAGTATACTGGGAGGTGGATCATAGAGGATCCTACTGTGATTTATGTTGGAGAGTGTTTTGCCTATGTTCTCCTCTAGGAGTTTTATAGTTTCTGGTCTTACGTTTAGATCTTTGATCCATTTTGAGTTTATTTTTGTGTGTGGTGTTAGAAAGTGATCTAGTTTCATTCTTTTGAATGGGAGAAAACAATAGCAAATGAAGCAACTGACAAACAACTAATCTCAAAAATATACAAGCAACTTATGCAGCTCAACTCCAGAAAAATAAACGATCCAATCAAAAAATGGGCCAAAGAACTAAATAGGCATTTCTCCAAAGAAGACATACAGATGGCTAACAAACACATGAAAAGATGCTCAACATCACTCATTATCAGAGAAATGCAAATCAAGACCACAATGAGGTACCATTTCACACCAGTCAGAATGGCTGTGATCCAAAAGTCTACAAGGAATAAATGCTGGAGAGGATGTGGAGAAAAGGGAACACTCTTACACTTTTGGTGAGAATGCAAACTAGTACAGCCACTATGGAAAACAGTGTGGAGATTCCTGAAAGAATTGCAAATAGAACTGCCTTATGACCCAGCAATCCCACTGCTGGGCATACACACCGAGGAAACCAGAACTGAAAGAGACACATGTACCCCAATGTTCATTGCAGCACTGTTTATAATAGCCAGGACATGGAAACAACCCAGATGTCCATCAGCAGATGAATGGATAAGAAAGCTGTGGTACATATACACAATGGAGTATTACTCAGCCCTTAAAAAGAATAAATTTGAATCAGTTCTAATGAGATGGATGAAACTGGAGCCGATTATACAGAGTGAAGTAAGCCAGAAAGAAAAACACCAATACAATATACTGACACATATATATGGAATTTAGAAAGATAGTAATGATGACCCTGTATGTGAGACAACAAAAGAGATACAGAGGTATAGAACAGACTTTTGGCCTCTGAGGGAGAGGGAGAGGGTGGGATGATTTGGGAGAATGGCATTGAAACATGTATACTATCATACAAGAAAGGAAGCGCCAGTCTATGTTCAATACAGGATACAGGATGCTTGGGACTGATGTACGGGATGATCCAGAGAGATGATATGGGGTGGGAGGTGGGAGGGGGCTCGGCATTGGGAGATTGTGTACACCCTTGGCTGATTCATGTCAATGTATGGCAAAACCAATACAGTATTGTAACGGAGAATAAAGTAAAAAAAATAAATAAAATTTAAAATTAAAAAAAGAAAGAAGTACCCGTGAAGTTCCCCATAGGCTACGTTGATGAACATACTCTGCACTGCGGTTCCTGCCTGGAAGCAGGAGGATAAGGGGCACTGGATACCCAAGAGGCAAAAAGAAGAAATTTGTGTTTTCCATTTGGGTGAGCCCTTTAATCAAGGCTTTTATCAACCAACGATCAGCATTAAGTCAACAGAGTGAGTGAGGTGGCTGTTCTTCAGCCTGGAATTGGGTAAGTTGTAATTCATGAAATCTTCAGATGTGCAGGCCTTTGATGAGTTGGGGGGAAAGATAAGGAGGTGGAATGATCAAGGACTTTAAGACAGGAAAGGATGGTACGGAGAGGATGAGCAGCTGTGTTCCATTTCCTCCAATGACACATCAGGATGGACTGAGCTGCAGCAGGAACATCTGGGTGAGTATCCCAGCACCTCAGCCCCACTGCCCTGCAGCCCTGCCATGTTCACCTCCAAGTCTCCAGCCTGGATGGTTTCTCTTTAGAGGTGCCCAATACGAGGTGGGAAGGTTCCAGCTGGCAGATGGTCCAGCTCAATCCATCTGGATGCTGAGTTCTCATGCTGCCTCCACTACCTACCAGTTCCGTTCCACCTGAGAACTCCATGCTCAGACAGTAATAACCAGCTGCCAGACTGGGTTTTATACTGGATATAAATTAATGTTTTAATTGGTTTTATTTCCAGTCAAATGTGGAGTATGGGATAAGAGAAGGATACTGACAGGATTTCAGAAAAGCATTTGACTTCACTCTATCACAGCATCCTAGGAGAGATACACTAAAAACGTGGAAGCCCCCTTTCCCCAGAACCCGCCTGCATCTCAGAGTAATAAACTTTCCATTTCGATGGAGGAATGAAGCTATTTGTCAGTTTCAATGTCAAGAATGAATGCAATTCAAATTCTCCAGCCATTTATTTCAACAATTCTCTACTCCGCAGCTGCAATAACTTAACATAAGAAATAGCTGTTCACTCGATGTAAAACTTGCAAACCTGGTTCCACAAGGCATATTTCTAAAAAAAATAATGAATCTGGAAGGCCTGCTGGGTAAGATGCTCCATCCATCTTGGTGCAGTGGTAACACCCAAGACCACAGGAGCACTTTCCTCCTCCGTCCTAGGCGCTGGAGAAACATCCCAGGGGGCCAATCTTCACTTCCCTCTTCATTACATTCGTGATAATTGCTGCCGTTTCTCATAAACATTCACAATTCATCATCCTTCCTCCTTAAACCTCATGTGTTGATGACACCCAAATGGCCCTAAATGTGAAACCTTCAGTGACTGAGACATCGAGAAAAATTACAGATAATGATAAAATTTTTCATTTCACCCCTGACAAGTCCCTATTGCAGATGGCTACGGAAGACAGACCTGAGTGGCAGAGGGAGAATGGCTCTTTGTGACTGGCGGGACATGAAGGAGGCTCCTGGGGAACCTGTTGATAGAAAGTACAAGGCAACCACATTCAGTGTCTGGCCTGGGGCTGAGCACCACACCTTGATATTGGGAAGGATCTTCGAATTTTATTCAGCATTACAAAGAATCAAGCTGTCAATCCATGAACAGCCATAGAAAAAACTGAACTGTATATTAGCAAGTGAAAGAAGACAGTCTGAAAAATCTGCATACTGCAGGATTCCAAACTCTGAGACATTCTGGCAAAGGCAAAACTATGAAGACAATAAAAAGATCAGTGGTTGCCAGCGGGGATGAATGGATGCAACACAAGGATTTGGGAGGCAATGAAACTATTCTAGACAATACTAACTGTGGATATTGTCCCACATTTGTCAAAACCCATAGAAAATACAACACGGAGAGTGAACCTCAATGGAAACATGGCCTTGGGTGATAACAATGTCAGTGGAGGTTCATCGATGATAACAAATGCACCTCTAAGATGCGGGAGGTCAGGAGGTCGACAATGCAGCCGGCTTTGCCGTTGCACTGGCAGAAGGCTGTTGGGAACACTCAGTAGCTTCTGCTCAGCTTTTCCATGAACTTCAAACTGCTCTAAAATATTAAGTCAGTTTTCTGCAGAGTGAATAGCGAGACCCTCTCTCCTGACAGATGCTTTTGAAGTCCTCATTCCTGGATGACTGAATTATGACTGACTGAAGAAGCAAAGGGTCATAACACATTGTAGAGAATCTTTCAAAAATCATTTATCCACTACTTCACCAACCAGTTACTGAGGCATGGGAGAAAGCTCTGAGGGTCTAAAAATAATGCAACCCTGAGCCTGGCCTTGAGGAGCTCACGGTAAAGTGGAAGAGACAGACCTGCCAAAGACTGCACTGAGAAGCAGTTTTGCCTTAATGCAGTAAATGCGAGTGGTTGTGGGAGCCCAGAAGAGAGAGAAAAAGTGGCCTGGAGGAAAGTTCTGGTTAATACTCAGTGAGATATCACAGGTCCCTTCCTAGGTGCATCTGGTGACAACTGTGCTGGGCATTGCAGAAGGCACATTAGTGGGCCAGAGGACACAGCCCCTGCGGGTTAGGGAGATCACAGTTTAAAAGCCTCTATTTTTAATTACTGAAGAACAGATATTCAAGCTGAACCAGGTTAATAAAAAAATTTTGTGTGTTGAAATCACAGATGATTAAGAGGGACATTAGATGTGGTCTGTTACAGTGGTTCACAGACCTAGTCACACACAAGCATTGCGTGGCAACCTTTAGTTAACAGCATAGGCACGTTTCAACACAAATTTAATCAGAATGTCTGGCAGTGAGAGTAGGTATCATGTTTCTTAAATCTCCCTGATTCTGGTGCATAGTGAGGATTGAAAATGCATACTGACCTCACCCTGCCTTTTTTCTGATTATGAATCCAAGTCCAAAATTTGAGGTCAAGATGACAGAGCTAGTCAATACAACAAATCCATAATACAACTTCAGATCACCAATTTTGTTGTTTTTGTTTAGTCACTAAGTCATGTCCGACTCCTTACACCCCCATGGACTTTAGCCCACCAGCCTCCTCTGATCATGGGATTCTCCAGGCAAGAATACAGGAGTGGGTTGCCATTTCCTTTCCCAGGGGATCTTCCCCACCCAGGGATCATACTCACATCTCCCACACCTCCTGCATTGGCAAGTGGGTTCTTTACCAATACTTTGCATCTACATAATTCAACCCCCCTAGCCCCGGTCCCCCAAATAGGAACCACCACGCTGAATTTTATAATTGCCTTTTTTGTTATTTTATCCCATATATATGCTCAGTTTACCTAGATAACATTGCTAAGCTATTTGCCACATGTAGTCGTAGGACCTTGCTTTGGACCAGCAGCAATTACATGACTCAAAAACTTGTTAGAAATGCAGAATCTAGGGCATTAGCCCAGATCCACTCAATGAGAATCTTTGTTTTAACACTATGCCTGCATTATACATTTGGAAATGCACTGTTGTTTTGTCACTGAGATTTATTCAAGCTGTTACATGTAGGTGTAGTTCTGGGAATGAGTAGTTAGGGTGTTTCTTTTTTTTTTTTTGTATTATGAAAACTACTGCTATGAACAATTTTATCTGTCTCCTAGTGTATATATGAAGAGTTTTTACCGGATATACACTCTGGAGGGGGACTGATGAGAAATAAACTACATAAATGTTTCATTTCACTGGGCCAAACTGTTTTCTGAAGTTCTTTAAAATTCACATACTTACCAGGGTGTGTTAAAAGCACCTATTAATGTGCATCTATTCTAATATTGAATATTGTTAGATCTTTGATTTTTGCATACCTGATGGATGTACTTATAATCTTGATTTATATTTTTCTGACTTACTAATGAGTTTTTAAATAATTTAAATGTTTTCTCATCATTCATATTTACTCTTCTATGGAATGGCCGTTCATTGACTTTGCCACTTTGTTCGCTGGGTTATTTGGGTATCTTTCTTGCTGGTTTGTAGTGTCTTTTTATATTTATAGATACCAATGCATTTTCAAACACGTGTTACAAATAACTTCGCTAGTACATGGCTAGTCTTTCCACTTTCTTCATCATGACTTTGATGAACAGAAATCCTAAGTTCCATTGTAATAAAATTCATCAGTCCTTCTATCTCAGTGATTTCTGTCCTTTTAAAAGATATTTCTTTACCCTGAGATTTTAAACACATTTCCCACACTTTCTTCAAACAGTTTTAAAGTTTTGCTTCTATATTAAGTCCTTAATCCATCTGGAATTGATTTTTGTGCTCTTTCACCGTCAAGATTTTATGTCATTTTTTTGGTGTGGAAAAAATCAATTGTCCCAGAACCGTTATTGAACCCTCCCTTTTTTCTGCTTTCCTCCAGTTAATCTAGAAGCTTCTTGGGTTATGTGTATTCCTCAGTCTGTTGCAGGATTCCTTCTTGTTTCACTGGACAATGTGCCAGTCCTCACACCAATGGTGCAGTCTTAACTACCATAATTTCATAAGAAATTGGATCCCTGGTGGGGCAAGTTCTTCTGCCTATTCTTCTCCTTTAGTAACTGAGTATTTTTGACCCTTTTAATTTCCATATATATTATAAAATCAATCTGTCATGTTTCACTCAAAACAACGTTGGTATTTTCATTGGGATTTCAGTATAAATCATTTTGAGGAGAATTAATTTCTTTATAGTATTGAGAATTTCTTCCCCATGGACACTGGTCATTAATGTCTTTCAATCAAATCTTATAATCTTCTACACACAGTTTTTACACATGTTTGATTAGATTTATAGTTAATTATCTCTTTTAAATTTTTATCATAAATTTTATTTTTTAATATTCTTTTCTAATGTTGTATTGATAATATGTAGAAATGTAAGTAATTTCTTAACACTGTTCTTTAGAAGTCACTTAGATAAACCCTCTCATTACTTCCAATAATTGTTAATAAATTATTTGAGGTTTGTATATGGATAAGTCACTGCCACTGAAAAGATAATCGTTTTGTTTCTTATTTCCAATTGGCATGTGAGGCAGAGTCTGATAAATATATGCAGTTATATTTATCATAGCATAGTTACACATGTGGGCTTTTCCGGTGGCTCAGTGGTAAAAAAATTTGCCTGCCAATGCAGGAGACACAGGTTCAATTCCTGGGTTGGAAAGATCCCCTGGAGAAAGAAATGGCAACCCACTCCAGTATTCTTCCCTGGGACATCCCATGGATAGAGGAGCCTGTAGGGCTACAGTCCATGGGGTCACGTAGAGCTGGACACAGTCGAGCAACTGAGCACACACGCACAACACACAATTGTGTTGTGTGACCAAATACATAGGCGTGACCAAATAATTGAGTTCAGGCAATAGGTCACGAGCAGAAATATTATGTGAAGCTTCCATGCCATAACATTAAAGACAGGCTGCAGTCCAATTGACTGAAACTAAGATTTGGGGTCTGGCTGTCTTAGAAAAGTCAACTGACCTTATATCTGCAAACAACAGGCAACAAGCTTGCTACCCAGAACCTTTTTCAAGATCCCCCAGTAAATGTTCCACCAATGGAAAATGGGAGATAATCCAGTGGCACAGATCAGATTAAGGATGACGCTTTCGCAAACCAGACTTATCTTTTCAAATGGCCCTAACACAGCTACCATTCAATAAAGAAGGCTAAGCACCAAAGAACTGATGCTTTCCAACTGTGGTGCTGGAGAAGGCTCTTGAGAGTCCCTTGGACATCAAACCCAATCAACCCTAAAAGAAATCAACCCTGAGTATTCATTGGAAGTACTGATGCTGAAGCTGAAGCTCCAATACTTTGGCCACCTGATGCGAAGATCTGACTCACTGGAAAATACCCTGATGCTAGGAAAGATTGACGGCAGGAAGAGAAGGAGGAGACAGAGGATGAGATGGTTGGATGGCATCACTGACTCAATGGACATACATTTGAGCAAACTCCAGGAGATAGGAAAGGACAGGGAAGCCTTGCGTGCTGTAGTCCATGGGGTAACAAAGAGTCGGACACAACTGAGCGACTGAACAACAACAATCACTCAACTGACTGAGAGAGCGATGAGCTCAGCGCAAAAGCTGGTAAGCAAAACAGATTTCAAAGACGTCAAAACTACAAGCTGAAGTGATCACCAGATGTGTTTACTTTTACATGGAACTCATTAGAAACTCAAAGATTGGAAGCTGCTTAGTTTGTGAGGCATCACATTAATTAAAAAATCCAAACCCCTTGCTTGGACGCGTAAGACTGTTTAGCTCTTAAAGCCACACTCAGGCCTCAAAATTGGACTAGATACATCTGTACAGAACAGTGGGAAAGGAAAAAACAAAAGCAAAAATAGAAACAGGATGAAGACAAGGAACTGACACTGGAACTTCCAGAGAGAAAGAGCAGTCAGCTGGCCTAGGCAAGTCCAGCCCTACTGCCAAGGTGGGCACAGCCACAACTCACACCCAGCAAGATCTGATGACCTTCGGTGCTTCTCATTCTTTGCTTTCCAAGCAGGAATTTAATTCCAATTATCTTTCCTGATTTCCTTGCTTGTATGAGTAAAGATAAAGGCTAGGTTGTTACAGAAAACAGACGCAAGAATAGTTTATTTTCTCCTGAGCATTAGAAAACAGACTCTAAGAGGTAATCCAAGATCTTAGGCTGGCAGGGCAGAGCGGTCATCCTTAACAAAAGGTTGTAGCCTCTTTTTCTGAGTCTACAAGGAATTTGTCAATTTCTTGCTGGCTAGAAGTCCACAGTGAGTGTCTTGTCATTAAGGAGGTAACATAAAAGATACTCACATCACTTTTACATGTATTGCACTGACCCCCGTTTGTTATATGTCCAGCCCTCGCTGCAAAGCCTTCCCTGGTAGTGCTGGTAAAGAGTCCACCTGCAATGCAGGAGATCCCAGTTCAATTCCTGGGTTGGGAAGATCCGCTGGAGAAGGGATAGGCTACCCACTTCAGTATTCTTGAGCTTCCCTGGGGGTTCAGCTGGTAAAGAATCCACCTGCAATGTGGGAGGCCGGGGTTTGATCCCTGGGTTGGGAAGATCCCCTGGAGAAGAGAATGGCACCCAATTCAGTATTCTGGCCTGGAGAATTCCATGGACTGTATAGTCCACAGGGTCACAAAGAGTCAGACACGACTGAGCCACTTTCACTTTTTCACTACAGGGAAGTTTACAAAATTCCGTCCGCACAAAGAGTCAGACACGACTGAGCCACTTTCACTTTTTCACTACAGGGAAGTTTACAAAATTCCGTCAGCAGCAGAGCAGCCACAGTCTGTCTAAAACGCTACTATATATCTTTTTAACTTAAACTTTTTATTTTGCACTGGGGTATAGCTGATTAACAATGTTATGGGAGTTTCAGGTGAACCTGGAAGGGACTCAGCCATACATACACATGTATCCATCCTTTCTCCCCTAGAGCCCCCCCTTATCCAGGCTGGCACATAACACTGAGCAGAGCTCCATGTGCTACACAATAGGCCTTTTTGTTGATTATCCATTTTAAATATAGCAGTGTGTACATAACCTTCCCAATAAAACTCTACTATTAAAAGGAGGAAACGGAGAAGAAATTCCTGGAGACAATTAGCAAGCCCATTGACCCATTATTTTACATTGAGTGTGAAGTTTGGATGAAGGCAGTCTGCCTCCTAATTTCTTGTCAGTAAACCACAAGAAGGTAGAAGAAGAGCTGAGAGAACAGCACCCATACAGCTCGATTTTGGGCCAGGTGCATGACCTGAATGGGACCTTGGGTTACTAGAGAAGAGTTTTGCTCTATGTATGGGGAGAAGAGTTCCCATAAAGGGGACAGTGGCAGTTTTCTCAGCTAAACCTAGGAGAGAAGATGTTCAAGGATATCCATCATGCCATTATTTGTTGACAGGATGTGGAAGAAAAGCTAACCATTTGTCTCTGGGAGAGTCGATACATAAATGTGTCAGATGCATACAATGGTTTCCTAAATAGCAGAGAGCAGTAGTAGATTAGATGTATGCCTGGTTACAAAAATGAAACTTAAGGACACAGTGCTAAGTTTCAAAAATGATTTATGCCTTCAAGCCATTTGTATAAATGCAAAATATGCAAAAATCCAACATGCATATTTGTATGAACTCCAGCAAAAATAATACAAATTAATTTGTTATAGTAGTGACTCATGGTAAGGGAAATAATGAGACGTCAAAAGAAAAAGATGGAAAATGAAAAAAGAAGATCCCTTCAGCATGTACACACTGCTGTATTTAAAATGGATAACCAACAAGTTTCCACTGCAGAGCCCAGGGAACTCTGCTCAATGTTACGTGGCAGCCTGGATGAGAGGGAGTCTTGAGGGAGAGTGGATACATGTATATGTATGGCTGAGTCCCTTTGCTGTCCACCTGAAACTATCATAACATTCTTAATTGGCTGTATACTCCCATGTAAAATAAAAAGTTAAATATAAACTAATTTTTAAAAAGAAAGACAAGCTTAACTTCTTTAGAAAATAAAATATCTTCTGCTCAAAACAAGAAAAAAGTTTCCTATCTAGACCAACCTTACCTGCCATGAATTGCAAAGAACCATGAATCACCCTCTGCATCTCAGATCTGAAAAGAAAAAAAAAAAAAGAGTGACTTATGAATGACTCAGAAGGTAAAGAATCTGCTTGCAATGCAGGAGACCTGGGTTCGATCCTTAGGTTGGGAGGAAAATCTCCTGAGGGAGGAAGAGGCTACCCACTCCAGCATTCTTGCCTGGAGAATCCCATGGACAGAGGAGCCTGGCGGGCTACAGTCCAAGGGGTCATGAAGAGTCAGACACAACTGAATGACTAACTGTGATGAAAGAGCAGTGAGACTTTCACATTGAAAAAGATGGAGTAAGAGGGGGCATATCACCCCTCCCTCCTGAAATAATTATGAAATCAGAAAAAAACATATGAAACGACACCTCCAAGATACTGGAGATGAGACAACTCACAATGTGATCCCCGAGAAACAGGAGAAAACAAGGTGAAGTCTCTAAGCACTTTGCTAAGGAATGGCCAAAAGAGGTTTTCCAGATCACACCGTAGCAAGGACTGGTGGCCTGATTTTAGAGGCTGTAACTGGACATCTTAAGGCCAAGATGGCTAGAGCTTGCAGGGCAGCGTACTGGAGAGAAGAAATCTGAACAAAGAGAGAGCAAGAATATCTGCAGAGAATACCTCTAAAATCTTCCACTGGGTACTGATCAGCACTTGCAAGCGAGGAGACTGCCCAAAACCAGCAGAGCAGACACTCGAACAGATCAGAGGCGATGGCATCCAACACTGACCCAGGGTGATAACAGTACGGCTTGCTGATAAGCCACACTAGAAAGTCTGATAACTCCCAAAACATCAGGTATGGTACCCAGGTGGCGCAGTGGTAAAGAACCGGCCTGCCAATGCAGGAGACCTGAGTTTGATCTCTGGATTGGGAAGATCCCCTGGAGAAGGAAATGCAACCCACTCCTGTATTCTTGCCTGGAGAATCCCATGGTCAGAGAAGGCTGACAGAGTATAGTCCATGGGGTCGCAAAAGAGTCAGACACAACTTAGTGGCTAAACAACAAATGGTCCCCAGAAAGATTTAGCTTAAGTAGTTGGGAAAAATTAGCCCCAACTCAAACATTGCTCTGGTCCTACCTAACAATGCTGAAACATTAAGGCCTAAAATTATCAACTGATTCCAAGCAACTTAACCATGGAACAAGAGACTGTTTCCAAATAGGAAAAGGAGTACGTCAAGGCTGTATATTGTCACCTTGCTTATTTAACTTCTATGCAGAGTGCATCATGAGAAACACTGGGCTGAAAGAAGCACAAGCTGAATCAAGACTGCTGGGAGAAATATCAATTACCTAAGATATGCAGATGACACCACTCTTATGGCAGAAAGTTAAGAGGAACTAAAAAGCCTCTTGATGAAGGTGAGAGGGTAGAGTGAAAAAGTTGGCTTAAAGCTCAACATTCAGAAAACTAAGATCATCTGGTCCCATCACTTCATGGGAAATAGATGGGGAAACAGTGGAAACAGTGTCAGACTTTATTTTGGGGGTTCCAAAATCACTGCAGATAGTGATTGCAGCCATGAAATTTAAAGACACTTACTCCTTGGAAGAAAAGTTATGACCAACCTAGACAGCATATTCAAAAGCAGAGACATTACTTTGCCGAC
>SJYC01133370.1:0-10390 GCA_006408675.1 Madoqua kirkii
GATGTGCAATTGTCCCAGCACCCTTTATTGAAAATACCATTCTTTCTCTGTTGAACTATCTTGGCATCCTTGTTAAAAGCCTTTGATTGTAAATGAGGATTTATTTTTGGGCTCTCAATTCTGTTCCATAGCTCTATATGGCTTATGCTATACCATACTATCTTGATTGCTGCACCCTTGTAATAAGTTATTAACCTTATAACTTATGAATTTGGTAAATATATTTACTAGTTCTAATGATTTTTGTAGGGCTCTTTGGATTGCATATATAATATAGATATATAGATATAATGTCATCAACAAATAGTTTTTCTTCCTCCTTTTAAACCGGATATTTTTTATTTATTTTCATTGCCTGGTTGGAATCTCTATTACAGTTTTAGTTAGACATAATAAGAATAAATACCCTTGTCTTATTCTCACATTTACAGGGAGAAACATTCATTCTTATCATTAACTATAATGTTAAGCATAAGAGTCTATAAATATCCTTTTATAGTCTCTTCGTTATTTGCTAAAATTTTTTTATCAAAAATTGATGTTAAATGTTATCAAAATAAGTCTTATTTGTTTTCAACAAATATAATATTTTGCTTCCTGTGAACTAGGCACTGCTCTAAAATGCTTTACAAATAGTATCTCATTTAATCCTCTACCAATTCTAGTAACTTGGACTAGTTTTGAACAAAAATGGACTATTACTGTCCCCATTCACAGATAAAGAAAGAGGCATAGAGAGTTTAAGTAACTTGCCCAAAATGACATGGCTGATAAATAGCAAATGTGGGATTTGAACTAACAGAATTTGTCTCCAGACCCTGTAGTGGTAACCCTTATGTCATGCTGCTCATTTTCCAAGTGTTCCTTGCAAATGGTACAGCCTAAATAAGCACAGCCAAGATTAGTTTTCTCTAACAATGAGTGAGCAGTTGTGTTAACCGTGCACAAATTGCCAACCACTCAATACATTAAACAAGATAGTGCATGGATAGAGATAAAACAGGTGATAAAGATTCCAATATATTTCAATAAAGTCATTTGACAATCTGTTTTCCTCATGCTTACTTAGTACAGTTCCAAGTACTAAGTCTTGTAATATACTTCTCCATTCTTACTGAAACATACGGGCTATATTCCAAAATTTCAGAAACTATTTTCTCAGAGAAATAGTTTATATGAATTAATGATTATATTCCTCACAAAAGCACACACACACACACAAAGCCTCTATAACTCATGGTGATTTTTTTGTGATGCATTCAAGATTGGCCTTCTAATCAACCTGTGTGACAAAGATCTCCTCCTCTGGCAAACTGGATACTCTTGGACAAATTATTTAACTTTCTGTTCTACTTGTTTCTTCATCTATACAATTGGGATAACAGCACTACCAACTGTAAGAGCATTAAAGTGAATGCTGAATGGTAAATTGCATATGCAGTACCTGAAATATTGCTTAGTATGTTCAATTAGTGTCAATTTCACTTTCACTCATGAATTGTACTAATTCAGTGAAACCTATCATAATTTCTCACACTGTTTCTATAGGAAATCGATTTCTACTTGTTTCTTCATCTATACAATTGGGATAACAGCACTACCAACTGTAAGAGCATTAAAGTGAATGCTGAATGGTAAATTGCATATGCAGTACCTGAAATATTGCTTAGTATGTTCAATTAGTGTCAATTTCACTTTCACTCATGAATTGTACTAATTCAGTGAAACCTATCATAATTTCTCACACTGTTTCTATAGGAAAATCGATTCTGAATTCCTAATTGGGGCACCAAACCACATTTAAACCAAAACAGAGGAAATGTCATTGGCAAAAGTTGGGTTCAAAGTAGAAGCCTTGTGTTATCATGTTGATTTTATTGCTCAATTTGAGATAGTATTTGTAAATCATTTATTATTGAAACTCCTACAATGGAAATGTTAAAAAATATTCATAAGAGGTTCCCACTGAGTTACAATATACTCTGAATTCTGTACTGGTAATATCCTGTATCTATATATTTTTGAAACTGAGCTCTATCAGTTTGATATGATTCATGAATGCATTCCATGTTTGTACTATAAAACCAAGAGGGAAATAATGCCTTCACTTGAAAAAGAACCCTTAGAGATCTGGCTTCGTTACGGGATGTTCTTCTCACTCACAATTTTTTTTTGTTTTATTTATATTTCAGTTTCTAGCAGCTACAAAACTGTATTCAAAATATCCAAAGTGTTAAATCTTCTACAAAGACCAGCTGTCTGCCCAACTGCAAGTTTTTTAAATTAAGCTTTCTAGATTGGAGGGCCAAAAAGGAAAAAAAGAAAAAATAGAGGGTAGAATAGGTCGACTGAGTACATATGAAAGTCAAAGCCTTAGTTTCTATTATAAGAAAATGGCTGAATAGATCAAAATCTTACAATACATGAATCTGAAAATGCTTCCATATGTTATTTTTTCTCTAATGAGAGTGATGGACAAACCAACAATGTCGACAACTTTGTATGTTAGTCCAGCTATACTTTTCCAAATAAATCCCAAATTATGTGCTAACAAATGTTATTCCTACCAAAATGATAATTTTTACTGTAAAAATGTCATGAGGAATAGAGTGAAATTTTTATAGTGGAAAAATTTGGAGCAACGAACTGGGGATACGATTGGTTCTCATTCAGTATAGCTAGGATAAATATTAAATCTTAGTAATCAGTTTTTTAATAGAAATCTCATTTCAACCTTAATTATATCTATTCTCTTGGTGCCATGACTATAAAAATTCAAGGAGAAAAATATTTAAGAATAAGTTGTCATTCATGAAGGAGTTTTAGTCCCTTTGGAATGGATCATGGTTCACTGTGACCAGCACAATTACTTCTCGCTAGCACAAGGATCACTTTACTGGGTGAAATATCTTAGGCTTCTCCCCATCTCATCTACACCTTATTAAGAAAATCCTAAATACATTTTTTTTCCTTTTTGCCTGCTCTTACTATGGGAACTAATAATACTGATACACTAAAGCATAGTGTCTTAAGTTGGCTATAGACTCTGCCTTTAGAAAATAGTAACATTTTAGGAAACACATTTAAGAAGGATGGCTTTGTGTACAAATAAAGAAATATATTTGTTTTGGTTCACAATATGTGTATGTGATATATATGTGTATAGGACACATGTGTGTATATATGTTACACACATATTTATATAGAGAGAAACTTCCCTGGTGGCTCATACGATAAAGAGTCTGCCTGCAGGCAGTGTGGGAGACTTGTTCAATTCTTGGGTCAGGAAGATGCCCTGGAGAAGGAAATGGCAACCCACTCTAGCATTCTTGCCTGGAAGAACCCATGGACAGAGGAGCCTGACAGGCTTCAGTTCATGGGGTTGCAGAGTCAGACATGACTGAGCAACTAACCCCGGATAAGAGATAGAGAAACTGATTTTGTAAACAAACATTTTGGCATATGATTAAATATTCAAATACTTTATAGTCATTTCCAAACAACAAATTCCAAATGTGTGGAAGAGAGTTACTTGCTGTCATAAACTCAGTGAGGAAGATTTTTTGGGGGGGTTACCCACTTTCAGAGAACAAAATTATCCAGATGTGGCCCTGCTATTACTGACATCTCCTTAAAGAGCTGGGTCACTATCAGCTGAAAGACCCAAGCATGTGTTAATCATGAACACTCCTGCTGACTTTGGCAGTGGAAATATTTTAGTTTATATATGCCCTGTATCACTTGAATGCCTGGCAACTTCAATTATTTCTCCTCTCTGCCTTCTATTCAGCCCAGGTACCCAATCCCACAAATCAAGTCAGTAGGTCCTGCTCATGCCTCTGACTCAGGGAGGTAAACAAGCAAGTTATATTTATCCTGGCTCCTCAACTCCCCAGAATGGAGCACCTAAAAGCAAGCGATACTCTTTCTTGCAGACTCTTTGCAGTGTTATCTGAAATGTCTCCCTCCATGACAGGACTAATGATTGGCATGGAAAAGTGAAGGCGAGAAATCCCGTTTTGCCAAATCGGTTAAGGTGAGGAGAAACAAAGGAATTAAAGCTATTCAGAGGACAAGAACCTCCATCCTGCCATATGTACAGTCAGAACCTAACCACTCACCTTGGTGGTTCAGTTGGCAAGGAATCTGCTTTCAATGCAGGAGACTCAAGTTCAATCCCTGGGTCAGGAAGACCCCTTGGAGAAAGAAATCGAAACCCACTACTGTATTCTTGCCTGGAGAATTCCATAAACAGAGAGACCTGGCAGGCTACAGTCCATGGGGTTTCAATTAGACACAACTGAGCGACTAAACCACCAACCACTCACCAATAATCAATGGAAACAGAGCAACTAGAAGTTGTTCAGAGCAACCCTTTATGGTAGGAAATAATGTTTCCAATATTTTTTCTTCTCTCAATGAAGCTTAAGAATATGTTCCAAGCTATCCACCATAATTTTGTTTTGGTTGGCTATTGTAAATCTAATGTTTCTTGTGGACTAAATGGTCAGAATCTGCAAAATAAATCAACTAGAAGTTGTTCAGAGCAACACTTATGGTAGGAAATAATGTTTCCAATATTTTTTCTTCTCTCAATGAAGCTTAAGAATATGTTCCAAGCTATCCACCATAATTTTGTTTTGGTTGGCTATTGTAAATCTAATGTTTCTTGTGGACTAAATGGTCAGAATCTGCAAAATAAATACAAAAGACATTGTTAAATATCATCAACTGTGAACTTTTCATCAGAGTGGGAAGTTATTTTAAAAGAAACTACGCATGAATAGTATGAAAGGTGAAAGTGTTAGTCATCCAGGCATGTCCGACTCTGCACTGGACTGTGGCCCACCAGGCTCCTCTGTTCATGGAATCCTCTAGGCAAGAATACTAGAGCTGCCATTCCCTCCTCCAAGGGAGCTTCCCAATCCAGGGATCGAATCTGGGTCTCCTACATTGCAGGCAGAGTCTTTACCATCTGAGCCACCAGGGAAGTCCCTTATAAATGGTAGAGAACACTATATATATATATATATAATTTATACCTGATTTGAAGACATTTAATTGCATAATAAAAATGACCATCTCTTCAATAATTCTTATTTCTTATACTATATAACAAACTCACTCTATCTCTGCATATCAACATTATCCTATATCCAAGAGTGTGACACTCTCTTTTTTGAATAATTGTATTGTCTAATCTTTTTTCTATTGACTTTGCTACACATAACCCTCATATGATTGATCAGTGTTTTGAAGGTATGGCAAGTGTCTCATACAATGCTTTAAGGATTCAGGACAGCTTCCTATCAGAAGCCATTAAAAGTAGTTTTCATCTATAAATTTCCCTTGAGTTTACTTAGTAAGTGCTGGGTCTCTCTGATGTACAACATCTCATGGGCAGAATCTATTTGCTTTTCTAATTTTCATATTTTTGCCAGGTTTCTAACCAAGGGAAAAAAAAATTCTAGGCAGGGATAATGTTATCTTTCCACTTCAAGACCTCTTAAATAATACAAAATTAATTGCAATCTTTCTTTCTCAATGAAGCATAAAGATTTTCTAAAGAAAGTAGTCGTTGCTTGCTAGGTTAACAATACATTTTGAACATAAAAGCCTTTTTTTTTTTAACTACCAAGATCATACTTGATACAAAGAAAAATTTGCTGGTTTTTGAAAACTGTTTTTAAAGCTAGTTTTAACTATAGGACTTCATTGAGGGTTCCTCAATCCTGGGATTTTCCAGGCAAGAGTACTGGAATGGGTTGCCATTTCCTTCTCCAGGGGATCTTCCTGACCCAGGGATGGAACCCAGGTCTCCCGCATTGTAGGCTGACGCTCTACTGTCTGAGCCACCAGGGAAGTCCATTGAGGGTTTAGACTTAGAGAAGACAATGAGGAAAAATGCTTAGATGGTACCAATAAGCTAAAGAATAATAGAAAAGGATCTAGCAATCAGTGAGTCACTTTTTAATTAAAAATAAAAATTCATGAGATCCTGTGCAAGCAGTGAAGTACAGAAAGCTAATATTTGTTCATAAAACCATCTCAATGAAAGTTGAATGCAGAATATTAAACTATTGGACTACTTATAAGATAGAGCAAAGGAGTTCATTTAATTCCTTAATAAATGGAAATAGAAAAATATACTCTGAAAGGGAATAATATGCAGTCAACGCCTTACAAAAGATACATTGGCCATTGAGATGCACGATGATTTATATTAGGATAATAGGCTTTTTGTTTGTAGATCTTACATTTGTAAAGATATGATTTCTTACTTTTTGCCCACTAAATACCAACCCCAGACTTCAAGTCCAGCTAGTCTTTCTTATTACCTTGAATATAGATCCTTTCCTTTTAATTCCACAGGCATCAACCTAATGCAAATATTGTCACTTCATACCTGAATTCTGATTGTGGACTCTTAACTGACCTGTATCCTTTTTTTTTTTTTTTTTGCTCCATCTACCTTTTTCTACCTACTTCTTCCAGAGTAAAATCTTTGCAGTAATGCATCTTCCCTTTTATCAAACCTTTTCATTTCTCTGAATCCTACTAAGTAAGTCAAGGAAATGTGGCTTAGTGCTGAAGGTCCTCACTGAACTGATCTCAGCCAATCATGACTCTTTCTTCTCCACGCTGTGACAGAGCTGGGCTGCCTGTCAAGACCTGCACACACCCTGTGTTCCCAGCCTGCCTGCTCACTCTGTAATTCCCTTAGCATGAAAGGCTCTTTTAATCTCCTTCTACCTATCTTCGTTCTATTCATAGTTTTCAGCCTTCTCAAATAGGTGTCATCTCCATAGACTATATTTTTTTCATATTTTTGCAGTTGAAAATTATTTCCATCTTTTAATCCACAAGCCTTGCTCTGGCATAAGTGAAATTTATCAAGCATAACTGACCAGGGGCTTAAAGTTTGCCTAACCCTGACACTTTTCATGCTTTATGTCCTCTACTGCTTCTAGATATCCAAAGTATCAAGCCCAAGACTGTCACATAGCAGTAACACACTGAAGCGTTGCTGAATGAATGGTACATGCAAAATCTTAGTGGTAATGTAATAATGAACAATGTACCCTGTAATCATAATTGGTGAACTTAACAAGATAATTACCAAAAAGTATATTACCTATCCTCCACTTGCTACTTTTTGAGAAATCTAACAAATTTATGCATATCAAGTGCTTACCACACAGTTCCTAGTAATAGTAAATGCCCAAAATGTTACTGTTGTTATAAGTATTAGTAATTATGTTAGTAGTACTTGTAACAGTATTGTTGTGTGTAAAGGCTTACATCTGTCTTAATCTGCTTTGCATAAGCTCCTACTCAGTGAATTTAAAATGTGTTTATACAAAAACAGAGTAAAGAGAAAAACATTGAGTGTTACATATCACAATTAGCACTCAAATTAAGCACGGAAATTACAAGTCCATTTTTCAGCTCAAAAGTAAGTTCACTTTTTACCACCTTTCCTAAAGTGAGATGTCATGTCTAACAAATCTGTAGCAATCTGATGTCTAAGAGTGAAAAGTCGTCACTGCCCTGTAAAATCTCCACACTTCTTATTCTCCTACTTCTAAGACAGAGCCTTGTCCTAGTCTTTATTTTCTTGTTTCAAATTTACCCAAAGCAAGAATTTTCCTCACCAAAATTATAGTCACTCTTTGGCAGATAGATTGGTTGTACAGAAAGTTCAAAATTTCATGATTAAGAATTCTATAGTTTCTGAAAAGAGAAAGATTTTTCTCTGAAAGTTAACTGCTGTAAACTATAGGAGGAGGAGCTAGGGGAGACACAGATGCCAACACTCCAGGAACAGACTAGAATTAGAGGCAAGCAAGCTAACGGACAATGATGAATCAGCTTTACTCTCATACCATCCTGACTGAGAGAAATTAAGAGGGACTAGGAAAGTGATAGCTTTCCAGTCTAAAGTTAGAAAGTACATGATCTTCCCTGTTTGAATACAGCTTGGATTGTCCATGGATTATTGCAAAATGTTATGTTATTAATACTTCAGTTAGTTCATGTTTTCTAGTACTCTGATCAGCTCACTTTCCAAAGAAGAAATAGATTGCCCTATAAAAAATCTGGATAGAGTAAAGCCACTTCGGAAATATGTAACTGCTTAACAATAAGTAAAAGCCTTCAGTTAAGGACATTAATAACACAAAGAATTTGCATCTAAAAATTCTATCTAAAAAATATTGGTTGATAGAGAATAGGTAATATTGATCTAGATCGACTGTGCTGCTGCTGCTAAGTCACTTCAGTCGTATCCTATTCTGTGTGACCCCATAGACGGCAGCCCACCAGGCTCCTGCATACCTGGGATTCTCCAGGCAAGGACACCGGAGTGGGTTGCCATTTCCTTCCCCAACGCATGAAAGTGAAAAGTGAAAGTGAAGTCACTCAGTCATGTACGACTCTTAGAGACCCCATGGACTGCAGCCCACTAGGCTCTTCTGTCCATGGGATTTTCCAGGCTAGAGTGCTGGAGTGGGGTGCCATTGCCTTCTGTAGTTGCCCTTAAATGTTTATTTTCGCTATGATTAATCTTATAGCTTTGAAAAATGATGCTGTCTTAATCAAGTGAGTGGGCAACTAGGTGGAGGGGGCATTTTATTCAAGGACCACAGATAACTATGAGTAATAATAACAACCTGTGAACCAAAGGACACAGTTTAAATGACAATATCACATATCCATTTGAGGAAAGATTTTTTGGGTATTATTAGTGTGGTGCACTGGAGAAATTAGGAAGCATATTTTATTGTCTAAAAATGCTAAATAAAGTTGCATCATTTCTAGCATTACAATCAGCTTCTTAGTGAACAATCTCCAAACTGCAGTTCACAGTCTAGGAGTACAAAGATGAATATATCATTAGAATAATTTACCCAACTTAAAGGTTTCAGAGTATGACCATATGGAGCCAAACTATGTTCTCAGTTGGAAATCCAGTTTCTCTTTCTTATTGAAAACACTTCTCTGTCTTCAAGAAAAGTAAGTTGTTTCATATAATGGGTTCAAGGTTAAATTTTCATGAAAAAAAAATTAGATATATTTCTGGGAAGAATCTAACTTTTTATTTAAATGAGGTAATTATGAAGCAATTTCCCAAAGATACTAAAAAGCTGATTTTGTTCTCTTCTATTCTTTTTCTTTAAAAAAGAAAAAAAAACAAAAACAAAAACACAAACCTAAAAGGATATCTGTACATCTATACATACATGTACCAACAAAAGTATAGGTTACAGACTGAGGAACAGTAAGCCAGATCAAATATAGTGGTGACATGGCAGAAGGTAAAGAGCAACTTTTCTAAAATTTATGTAAGGCAATTTCATCCTAAATATAAAGTAGTAGTAGAAAACAAAATGTTTTGGGAAATCAAGATTGAGTTAGCCTTATGAATTTGTCACGTGACCTTAGAAATTCATACAACTACTGGATACTACATCAACAAAGCACCAAATCAGGAGGTAGAAGACAATTAAGAAAATTGTGTTTTTAGGCATTTGTATGTGAAGGCATACATCAGGTGTTACAAGCAGCCCATTCCATGTTAAACATCTTTTCTACCCTCAAGGCATTTATAACCTAATGAAAGGGAATAACATGTTCAAAATTAACATTAATTTAAACAAAATAAAACAAATACATAAATAAGTTGTGAAACTTTATCTTAAATATAACAATGCTAAGGATTTTCATCATCAGATTGGAATCTCTTTTTAAGTTTGATCATAGCAAGAGTTAAAGAAAATGAGAGAAAATATATTCATGCAACAAGAATTATATGAAAAGCAGTTCCTTACAGTTACTCCAAAGAGAAAATTGGCAGATTCTATTAAAATTTTTAGAATACACACTTTTTGTGATCCAGAAATTACACATTTTGATTTATCTTCTAAAGCAACACTTATCCATGGGCTTAAGGCAACATGAACAGAGATGTTCATTGCAGTATTCTCTTTAAACAAAACTAAAAATAAAACCAGCTTTATGGCAGATGCAATTTATCCCACCAGGAGTAGCAATCAACTGTTAAACTTCGCTAGTACAGACTTATTTTATTTTGCCTCTTGCATAATCCTTTGGACAATAGTTGGGCTAATATAAAGTGAAGCTCTCTTGTTCAAACTCTCTTTTGACCTTTACCTTTGAGCAGAGTGACAAGAACTCAAGAAAAATAAATTGGGACTCATTGGCTCTCAAAGTATCCTTTCTGACAAGACAAATGTTCCCGCTGCCTCAACTCTTAGAGATGTACAGACTCTGCTCATTTTTGGATTTGGAAATCTGCCAATAAACTATTACACTAAATTGTCATGTTTTAAATGCTTCCCAAATAGGATTGCAATCTTAGGTGAAATAT
>SJYC01133371.1:0-26493 GCA_006408675.1 Madoqua kirkii
TGGACTGCCAAGCTAAGTAGAGTAAATTTCCATCTGTGAGCAACCAGAAAGCATAAAACCATTTTGATAAGAAGACTAGAGTGATCAAAGATGCCTTTTAACAACAGAATTTGTTCAGCCATATAAAGGATTAATTAGAGTCTCAGCAGCAGGCCAGGTGGGAGGAGAGTGCTGTGTATACAATTGTTCAATTTGGAGTCAAAAAGATCAGTTATGAAGTTGTAACAAGGCAAGACACAGCAAGGGCCACTGTGATGACTATGGGAAGGTGAGAATCATATGTGAGAATTGTAAGACAGGTCCCAGAACTCATATTTCTTGAATATGTGTGTTTATTAAAGGTTTTAATTTGTCCAAGGGGACACAAAAATATATTACTAAGTTTGATCTCTCCAATGCCAATCCTATGTTTTCTCTCTCTATATATATTTCAAGTGAAGTGAAGTGAAAAGTTTTAGTCACTGAGCTGTGTCTGACTATTTGCAGCCCCATGGACTATAGTTTTCCAGGCTCCTCTATTCATGGTTTTCTCCTAGCAAAAATATTGGAATGAGTGGCCATTTCCAACTCCAAGGGATCTTCCCAACCCAGGGAACAAACTTAGGTCTCCTGCATTGCAGGCAGATTCTTTACCAATGGAGTTACCAGGGAAGCTCAAAATACCTCATAAATAACCTACCCTTAAGCTAGGTGTGATGATCCATGGTCCAATAGAAAAATCAGTTCAGTTCAGTCGTGTCCGACTCTTTGCCATGCCATGGACTGTAGCACACCAGGCCTTCCTGTTCATCACCAACTCCCGGACTTTACTCAAACTCATGTCCATTGAGTTAGTGATGCCATCCAACTATCTCATCCTCTATCATTCCCTTCTCCTCCCTCCTTCCATCTTTCCCAGAATCAGGGTCTTTTCAAACGAGTCAGTTTTTCGCATCAGGTGGCCAAAGTATTGGAGTTTCAGCTTCAGCATCAGTCCTTCCAATGAATATTCAGGACTCCTTTCCTTTAGGATGGACTGGTTGGATCTCTTTGCAGTCCAAGGGACTCTCAAGAGTATTCTCCAAAATTACAGTTCAAAAGCACCAATTCTTCAGTGCTTAGCTTTCTTTATAGTCCAACTCTTACATCCATGCGTAACTGCTGGAAAAACCATAGCTTTGATAAGACAGACCTTTATTGGCAAAGTAATGTCTCTGCTTTTTAATATGCTGTCTAGGTTGATAATAGCTTTTCTTCCAAGGAGCAAGCATCTTTTAAATTCATGGCTTCAGTCACCATCTGCAGTGATTTTGGAGCCCAAGAAAATAAAGTCTGACACTTTCCATTGTTTCTCCATCTATTTACCATGAAGTGATGACACCAGATGCCATGATCTTAGTTTTATGAATGTTCAGTTTTAAGCCAGTTTTTTCACTCTCTTCTTTCTCTTTCATCAAGAGGCTGTTTAGTTCTTTAGTTTCTGCCATAAGGGTGGTGTCATCTGCATACCTGAGCTTACTGATATTTCTCCCAGCAATCTTGATTCCAGCTGATGGTTCATCCAGCCTGGCATTTCACATGTTTTCTGCATATAAGCCAACTTTTTCAGTCTACTCTTTCACTTTCATCAAGAGGCTCTTTAGTTCCTCTTCACTTTCTGCCATAAAGGTGGTGTCATCTGCATATCTGAGATTATTGATATTTCTCCCAGCAATCTTGATTCTAGCTTGTGTTTCTTCCAGCCCAGCGTTTCTCATGATGTACTCTGTATATAAGTTAAATAAGTAGTGTGACAATATGCAGCCTTGACATACTCCTTTCCCAATCTGGAACCAGTCTGTTGTTCCATGTTCAGTTCTTACTGTTGCGTCTTGACTTGCATACAGATTTTTCAGGAGGCGGGTTAGGAGGTCTGGTATTCCCATCTCTTTCAGAATTTTCCACAGTTTGTTGTGATCCACACAGCCAAAGGCTTTAGCATAGTAAATGAAGCAGAAGTAGATGTTTTTTTGGAACTCTCTGCTTTTTCAATGATCCAACGGATGTTGGCAATTTGATCTCTGGTTCCCCTGCTTTTTCTAAATCCAGTTTGAAAATAACCCTGTATGCGAGACAGCAGAAGAGACACAGATGTTTAGAACAGACTTTTGGACTCTGTGGGAGAGGGAGAGTATGAGATGATTTGGGAGAATGACACTGAAACATGTATACTATCATGTAAGAAATGAATCGCCAGTCTATATTGGATACAGGATACAGGATGCTTAGAGGTGGTGCACGGGGATGATCCAGAGAGATGATATGGGGTGGGAGGTGGGAGTGGGGTTCATGATTGGGAACTCATGTACACCCATGGCTGATTCATGTCAATGTATGGCAAAACCAATACAATATTGTATAGTAAAATAAAAAGCAGAGACATTACTTTGCCAAAAAAGGTCCATCTAGTCAAAGCTATGGTTTTTCCAGTAGTCATGCATGGATGTGAGAGTTGGACTATAAAGAAAGCTAAGTGCTGAAGAACTGATGCTTTTGAACTGTGGTGTTGGATAAGACTCTTGAGAGTCCCTTGGACTCTCAAGATCAAACCAGTCAATCCTAAAGGAGTATTCATTGGCAGGAATGATGATGAAGCTGAAGCTCCAATGCTTTGGCCACCAGATTCGAAGAACTGATTCATGGGGAAAGACCTTGAAGCTGGGAAAGATTAAAAGCAGGAGGAAAAGGGAACAACAGAGGAAAAGATGGTTGGATGGCATCACTAACTCGATGGATATGAGTTTGAGCATTCTCTGGGAGCTGGTGATGGAGAATGAGGCCTGGCGCACTGCAGTCCATGGGGTAGAAAAGAGTCAGACATGACTGAGTGACTGAACTGAACTGAATCCACTGCAGTGTTCTTGTCTGGAGAATTCCATGGACAGAGAAACCTGGTGGGCTACAGTCCATGGGGTTGCAAAAAGTCTGACATGACTAATTAACTAAGCATGCATGCTTCTTTAGGTAGCAGTGTAACAATAAAAATGTCATGCTCCTGAAATATCTCAAATTTACCATGATATTTCTAATAGTTTTAACAAGAAATAGAGTGATAGAGTGAACCTGCTGAGATGTACATGGAGAAAAATTAGTAAACAAGATAATATGCAGAGACCCACAGTGAAGCACTGTGTCATAAATCATGCTGCTATGTTCTTTCTCTGCACATTTTCATACAGTCTTAAAGTGAAGTAGCCGTCCAGAATACCTGAATAGAGATTTTTCCAAATAAGACATACAGATGGCCAAAAGGCACATGAAAGCTGCCTACCATCACTAATCAGGATAATGCAAATGGAAACCTTAATGAAACATTAGCACACACCCGTCAGAATGGCCATCATCAAAAACACCACAAATTAAAAATGGTGATGAGGATGTAGAGAAAAGGAAATCCTCATACACTGTTAGTGGGAATGTAAATTGATAGAGTCGCTATCAAAAACAATATGGAACATGCTTAAACGACAACTACAGCTTGACAGTTCCACTCCTAGGCATTGTATTAATAAAAGGAAAATACTAATTTGAAAAGATGAATGCACCCCAGTGTTCATAGAAGAATTATTTATAGTAGCCAAGATACAGAGCAACCTGTGTCCATCAACAAATAAGTGAACAAAGATGTGGTATGTACACATATATACACAATGGAATATTACTGAGCCATAAAAAAGAAAAACATTGTCATTTGCAATAATATGGACGTACCTGGATGGCACTATGCTTAGTGAAATGTCAGACAGAAAGATAAATACTGTACCTCATCACTTACATGCAGAATCTAAAAAAAATAAATAAATATAACAAAACAGACTCATATAGAGAACAAACTTGCTTACCAATGTGTAAGGGAAGAGTGGAAGGGCAAGGCATGGTTAGAGAATTAAAACATATAGACTATTATATATAAAACAAATAAGCTATAAGAATATACAGTACAAGGAATACAGTCAATATTTGATCATAACTGTAAAAGGAGTATAATCTATAAATTATTGAATCATCTTATTATACATGTAAAACTATCACAATACTATAAATCAGTTCAGTTCAGTTTAGTCTCTCAGTCATGTACAATTCTTTGTGACCCCATAAACTGCAGCATGCCAGGCCTCCCTGTCCATCACCAACTCCTGGAGTATACTCAAACTCTTGTCCATTGAGTCGGTGATCCCATGCAAACATGTCATCCTCTGTCGTCCCCTTCTCCTCCCACCTTCAATCTTTGCCAGCATCAGAGTCTTTTCAAATGAGTCAGTTCTTCGCATCAGGTGGCCAAAGTATGGGAGTTTCAGCTTCATCATCAGTTCTTCCAATGAATATTCAAGACTCATTTCCTTTAGGATGGACTGGTTTGATCTCCCTGCTGTCCAAGGGACTCTCAAGAGTCTTCTCCAACATCACAGTTCAAAAGCATCAATTCTTTGACAGTCAGCTTTCTTTATTGGAGAAGGAAATGGTAACCCACTCCAGTACTCTTGCCTGGAAAACCCCATGGATGGAGGAGCCTGATAGGCTGCAGTCCATGGGGTCGCTAAGAGTCGTACATGACTGAGCAACTTCACTTTCAATTTTCACTTTCCACTTTTCATGCATTGGAGAAGGAAATGGCAACCCACCCCAGTGTTCTTGCCTGAAGTATCCCAGCGACAGAGGAGCCTGGTGGACTGCCATCTCTGGGGTCACACAGAATTGGACAGGACCGAAGTGACTTAGGAACAGCAGCAGCAGCTTTCTTTAAGTCTAGCTCTCACACCCATACATGACTACTGGAAAAACCATAGCTTTGACTAGGTGGACCTTTGTTGGCAAAGTAATGTCTCTGCTTTTTAATATGCTATCTAGATTGGTCATAACTTTTCTTCCAAGGAGCAAACATCTTTTAATTTCATGGCCACAGATACCATCTGCAGTGATTTTGGAGCCCACATCCCCCAAAATAAAATCTGTCACTGTTTCCACTGTTTTCCCATCTTTTTGCCATGAAGTGATGACACCAGATGCTATGATCTTAGTTTTTAAATGTTGAGTTTTAAACCAACTTTTTTAGTCTCCTCTTTCACTTTCATCAAGAAGCTCTTTAGTTCTTCACTTTCTGCCATTAGGGTGGTGTCATCGGCATATCTGAGTTTATTGATAATTTCTCCCAGAAATCTTTATTCCAGCTTGTGCTTCATCCAGTGCATCATTTCTCATAATGTGCTTTGCATATAAGTTAAATAAGCAGGGTGACAATATACAGCCTTGACGTACTCATTTCTCGATCTGGAACCAGTTTGTTGCTCCATGCCCAGTTCTAACTGTTGCTTCCTGACCTACATACAGATTTTTCAGAAGGCAGGTAAGGTGATCTGGTATTTCCAGCTATTTAAGAATTTTCCAGAGTTTGTTGTGATCCACATAGTCAAAGGCTTTGGTGTAGTCAATAAAGCCGAAGTGAATGCTTTCCTGGAAGTCTCTTGCTTTTTTGATGATCCAGCGGATGTTGGCAATTTGATCTCTGGTTCTTCTGCCTTTTCTAAATCAAGTTTGAACATCTGGAAGTCCACAGTTCACATACTGTTGAAGCCTGGCTTGGAGAATTTTGAGCATTACTTTTCTAGTGTGTGTGATGAGTGCAATTGTGCGATAGTTTGAGCATTCTTTGGCATTGCCCTTCTTGGGGATTAGAATAAAAACTGACCTTTTCCAGTCCTATGGCCACTGCTCAGTTTTCCAAATTCCCTGGCATTATAAACCTACTATACTTCAATTAAAAAAAAAAAAAAAAGTTGAGTGCCTCTCTAAGGGATCAGTATTAGAAACAAAGCTATAGTACCAGAAAGCTGTGCTACCAACATCTCTGGTTTCAAGACCAAATTAAAGCTCTAGAGTAAATGCATGTTCAAAACATTTATTTTGATTCTCTCTCATAGCTGCAACAAATGGTTTGTCTCTGAGGAAACTATTACTGAGAGCATTTTAAAATTTCTTACATCCTGAGACGTGTCATGTGAAATATCTGAATAGGACACCTATCTTTTTAAACTATATGGACATTGGCTTACTTAACATTAACAACCAATTGTTCAACACTGGTATGCAGATTAATTTTTTCCAGAGCTTAAGCGTCTGGTTCACAGATTTGGCCTTCAGAATCATGCGGTGACTCACTTCAGAAATTGCTTTTATTTATAAGAAAAAGACTAAAGATAGCCTGGCAGCCAGAAATAATTGATTGTTTTAATAAAAGTATATATTCATGATATCTTCCCACAGAAAGACAGAATTAGTCATTTCAAACTGAATCTCTGTCCAATGATCCTTTAGGAAGCTAGACTTTAAAATTCTGTTGTAATTTTGGCATAAACCAAATGCAGACTATAAATTAAACACAAGTCATCTGCCAATAGTATTTTACTTCTTTTAGATAACTGCTAGCATGTTGAATGAACAGTTATTACACTGATGACAAGTAACAAGTGCTTTCTTGCAATTTTAAAACTCATGCATCTAGTTTAAAGCTATACTTCCTTCCTCCCTCCTTCCCTTCCTCTGACTCAACCCTTCCTACCCAACCCTTCCTTCCTAGCTTCCTTCCTTCCTTGCTTCAAATAGGAATATAGAAGTATATCAACAAAGAATATTTTCTGTAAGAAAGAAACAGGAGATTACCAATAAAATTGCTAATTGATACCAGCTAATCTACTGGTGTGGTTAAGTAACTATTGAGTAATTGGTTTTTCGGTTTCATATTAGGCCAAACAGATGGGAGGGTGTGTCAACTAAACACATGTTTGGATTACCTTTTAAAGGCATGAGTTTATTTAAATTTTATTTGTCTCCATGAGTCCAGTCAACTGATGTCTAAACCATGCTTTCAAAACTTTAGGGCATTTATTTATTTCTGACAAAATACTCAATAAATCTCTAAATATTGCCTCTTGGTTTATGAATATCTCTATGTTCTTATCAAAACAAAACCTAAATTACTGTGTGCATAAGGAGGGGAATAGCAACAGGAGTACACAGAGATGATTGGATTTAGAAATCTGTAATTATTTTCTTGCTTCCCCTCTTTTCCCTAACCAGAACCAATATGCTAAAAAGTATATTGTCTGTTTTTTTATTTTCCAATTAAGTTAGAAGAGCTTTCTGCTCCTCAGAACCACTGCTTTCTATAAGATATGAAAATGGTATGCCTAATCATGTTATTCAAACACTGGGAAAAGTATTACTGATGAAGTCTAATGTTAAAAGCCAACAATCCCAGTATGTCTTGGACAGAATTATGCCCAATTATCATTGATGCCAGGAAATCCTTGTTTTTTTTTTTTTGTTTTTTCTTTTTTTTCCTTAACTGTACTGCCATTAGTGCCTAAAATAAGGGAACTGTAAAATTCTTTTGGTCACAACTGATAAAATGAAGTATTTCAGCAAATGTGTGGAGGATCACTAGATTCCCTCCAGCATCTGCCGTGACCTTTCTTACTAATTAAGTTGTTGCCCAGGAGCCACTGGCCAGACAGGGTTACATTTCCCAGCTGACCTTGCAGCTAGGCATAGCCATGTGACTCGTTTTCAACATGGGAATGGTGCAGAATTAGTTCCCACCACTTCTAGGCTGAAACATTTAAAAGGTGGTTGTGCCTCCTTAGCATATTTCCCCCTCTTTTCCTGGAATGTTCATGAGAAGAGGGACCTTGAAAGACGACCCACTGAAGATGGCAAAGCCACTCTCAGCCTGGAGCTCTGAATGACAGGAGAGCATTGCCACCTGTCACATCACAGTAGAAGATCACAGGAAAGAGACATAAACTTCAGGTCACTGAATGATTCAAGTCTTTTCGTTACAGCAACTAGCACCGTATCCATGAAAACTTCAAGACAGTGGATCGTTTACAAGAAACCATCAACAGTGACAATACAAAATGCTGGTGAGGACATGGAATCACAGGGATTCTTGTTCAGTGCTGGTGGGAATGCAAACTTGTGCAGCCACTTTGGAAGACCTTTTGGCGGTTTCTAACAAAACTAAACATATTCTTATCCTATGGTGCAGCAATAGCTCTTTTTTTCTATTTACCTGAATGAGTGAAACTTAGGTCCACACAAAAAGCTGCACATGAATGTGTATAACAGCCTTATTCATAAATGTCAAAACTTAGACGCAGCTAAGATACCCTTTAATATTTCTACAAATAAACTGTGGTATATCTATAGAATACAATATTATCCAGTGATAAAAAGAAGTGAGCTAGCATGCTATAAGAAAACATAGAAGAACTTTAAATGCATGTCAGTAAGTGAAGGAAACCACTATGAAAAAGCCACATGCTGTAGATTCTAACAATATAACATTCTGGAAAAAGTAAAACCATAGAGACAGTAAAAAGATCAGTGATTGCCAGAGGTTATAGGGAAGGAAGGGTTGAATATGTGGACCATAGGGAAAGTTTGGGCCTATATGATACTTTATGTTAGATACATATCATTATACATTATCAAATGGGCTTCCCTTGTGGCTCAGCTGGAAAATAATCCACCTGCAATGTGGGAGACCTGGGTTAAATACCTGGGTTCAATACCTGGGTTGGAAAGATTCCCTGGAGAAGGGAATGGCTGTCCACTCCAGTATTCTGGCCTGGAGAATTTCATGGACTGTATAGTCCATGCAAAGAGTCAGACATGACTGAGAGACTTCCACTTTACTTTATACATTCAAGAGCCAGAAAATATTCAATGCAAACAAGTACTTAAACCGTGAACTTTAGTTAGTAATAATGGAACAATATTAGCTCCTTATTTTTACTAAATGTAAGTTATTAATATAAGATATAAAGATAATGGGAAAAATGTGGGAGAGAGGAATGATTAAAGAACACATGGGGGAATTCCCTGAAGGCCCAGGGTTAGAACTTTGTGCTTTTACTGCCATTGACCCAGGTTCAGTCCCTGGTCAGGTAACTAAAATCCCAAAAGCTAGGCTATATGGTCCAAAAAGAAAAGAAAAAAAATGTATATATATATATGGGAATTCTTTGTACTCTTTGTTCAGTTTTTCCATAGACCTAAAACTGTTCTAAAATATCTTATTAATTTAAAAATCTGTGCTTTTTTTCATTATTAATACATCTATACTCACACATACACACACATGTATACAAAACAGGACTTGCTGAGGAAATGAGGAAGAACATACAAAGGAAACTTAAATCGACATTTTAAAAAGTGATGAAACTGGAACAGGGAAACATAAAAAGAGAGGAGCTGAAGTACCAATGAGAGAACAGTGAGGATACGGAACACACTTATGCTTAGGCACAGAAGAAGATTTAGAGCAAAATGTTCACGGCTTTCATCTCATCCTCGCTGTTTATTGTCTGCTCATTTGCCAGTGGGAAACTCAAAAGTGGTACTAGATCTCCAAGATCACTAGATTTCTCATGATGTTTTAAATTATAATCACCTAAGCCTTATACCTATAGCCTAAACCACACACAAAAGCAATTTTACCAAAGCAATATTTAAACAATATCATTTGACTGTTCATTTGTTGCTACAAGCACTTTCACTTGTTTACATACTTTATATTTCTATTTTAAAGATAAAGAACTGCAGCTCACAGAGTCAAACAATTTACCTAAAGTTATGCCTTGAGTTCAGAGCTTGCATTTGAGCCCTAGTGACTTATCCAACATGTAAGCTTTCCTCCTAGATTCCCAGCATTCATGTTTCAACAATAACCACTGAGCTTCTAAGAAAGACCTTTGATTAGTAATTCAGTTTCTATTTTATATATAGAATCTCCTATTTACCCTAAGTTTAACCTCACCAACCCCTCTGTGGAGAAGCTGGAATCAAGACTGCTGGGAGAAATATCAATAACCTCTGAGATGCAGATGACACCACCCTTATGTTGAAAGTGGAGAGTGAACAAGCTAGCTTAAATCTCAACGTTCAAAAAACAAAGATCATATCATCTGGTCTCTCACTTCATGACACATAGATGGGGAAAAATTGAAAGTGACAGACGTTATTTTTTGGGGCTCCAAAATCATTGTGGACAGTGACTGCAGCCACGAAATTAACAAATACTTGCTCCTTGGAAGAAAGGCTATGACCAACCTAGACAGCATATTTAAAACCAGAGACATCTTGCTGGCAAAGGTCTACATAGTCAAAGCTATGGTTTTTCCAGTAGTCATGTATGGATATGAGTATTGGACCACCAAGAAAGCTGAGGGCAAAAGAGTTGATGCTTTCAAACTGTGGCATTGAAGAAAATTCTTGAGAGTCCCTTGGACAGCAAGGAGATCAAATCAGTCAATCCTAAAGGAAATCAACTCTGAATATTCATTAGAAGGACTAATGCTGAAGCTAAGTTCCAATACTTTGGCCACCTAATGTGAAAGGACAATTCGTTGGAGAAGACCCTGATGCTGGGAAAGACTGAAGGCAAAAGAGTAGAGGGCATCAGAGGATGAGATGGTTAGACAGCACCACTGCTCAATAGACATGAATTTGAGCAAGCTCCAGGAGATGGTGAAGGACAGGGCCAAAAGGCCATTTGCTTAGATCCACAGCAATGAAGCCTGTGTGACTTCTTGTATTTGGATGACAAGATCATCAAAAGTAAGCAGAGCCTCTGAATCAGCAACATCTGCTTAAATCAAGCCTTAATTAATAACTTGTACAATTGTCTTTTGAAATCACTTCAATTGATGGTCCCTCCCACCCCACTAGACCTATGTCACATGTTCCAGTATTTCTTACAGTCATCACTATGCTAGTTATTGTACCTGAATGTGAATATCTTGGAATCCATTGTAGGATGTGATAGCCAAGAATCAGAAATCATCACTTTCCCAAACTATGGCTTTCTATGGGGTTAAATTGCAAGTCAAAGATTGTTTGAGCAACACTGAGGAACTCCTAATGAGGCTCTGAATAAAGCATACAAGTTTATGGAAGACAAGTGAGGCATGTTTATTTCTTGAAATTAACCAGTCAAAGCATAAAGTAAATTTTGTTAGCTCTCCCAGATTTTTAGATGCATATACAATCAATCTATTGACTGTATGGGTTGCTTTAGGACTATTTAAAGTCCTAGGGTTGGTTCTGGATGATTTGTGTGGTCTGATTTTTGTTTTGAGGTTTATAGTTTTCTGTTTGGTTAGTTTAAAACTTTTACAGATGGATTCTTATAGCTTTTGAAAAAAATAATTACTCTACTTTCTTTTTTAGATGATCAGAGAGCATGGAGCATACAGGGTTCCCCCTACTCTGCCCCAGTGTGGCTCAGCAAAAATATTGCTTGAGAAGATTTCAAGACTTTTATAGGATAGATGTAGTTTGCTGAAAATGCTTTTCAGCAAAATAACTTAAGGAAATAATATCATGAATTCCCCAAATCATAGAAACTTAGAGTTATTTTGCTACAGCCTCAGTGTCTCAAAAGAACCCAAGTCAATGGGGAAAAAGAAAAAAAGCTGAGTAAAACATCCTACAAGAGGAATTCAATAAAGGGCGTGTGTATGCTAAGACAGTTGTGTCCGACTTTTTGTGATCCTGTGGACCACAGCCTGTCAGGCTCTTCTCTCTATGGAATTCTTCAGACAAGAATAAAGGAGTGGGTTGCCATGCCCTCCTACAGGGTATCTTCCGGATAAAGAATACCTAGATTGTGGTCAAGGATCTAACACCTGTAATTTGGGTTATTTTCAGTGGATTCAATCACAAAAACAGTTTGATAACATTGGAGATTTATAGGAGTAAGTGTTATTGCTCCCTAAGTGCACTGATCATATTCACTGATAGTATTAATTCAACCACTCTGAATGTGCACTGATTCACTTCAATATGTTAGCATTCTATGAGTTCCTAACCAGCAGTATCTGTAGAGAATTAGACAATAAGGGTACAGAATAATGTCCAGAAGTATAGTCCTGGTTTAAAAAAAAAAAAAAAAAAACAGAATAAACAGCATCTGAAACTTCAGCAAATCATTTCCCTGGTATAAAATTTCTTTCAGGACAGAAGGGAAATCAAGGGAAAATCAACCTCAAAGTCTATGTTGTGTGTTCTGAGAGTCAGTTTCCCATGTGAGGCTGGAGTTCCACCCACGCCAGCAATCAATTCTCAGACACCAGCAGGATGTCTACTCTGTCCTACCTACCTAGAGATAGCATCAGAGTCCACACGTTAAGGGCTCAGTCCTAACAGGACTCCCCCACGTACCACTTTAGACACAAGTTCTGAGCACTAGCTGTTAACCTGTGCTTCTAACCTATGGTCTATAGAATGGAGGTTCCAATGACCCTCTCCTACTCAATATACCAGTTCCAAGACTAAGTTGTTAACCTGTACTTCTGAGCAACTGGCTATAAATCAGAGGCTCTCAAGACCTTCTTCTGGAGTTTGCTTAATTTACTAGAGTGCCTCACAGAATGCAGAGAAACATTTTACTAACCAGATTACCAATGTATTATAAAGGATAAAACCCAGGAACAGCCAGATGGAAGAGACACACAGGGTATGGTACAGGAAAAAATCTCAGAGCTTCCAAATTCACTCTCTACTCCTCACTCACCAACACAGAAGCTCTCCAAATTGTCCTTACGAGGTTTTATGAAGGGTTCATTACAAAGATCATGATTGATTACATCCTTGGCCATTGGTTATTTCTTTGTCCTGGGGATGGGGGAGTGTCCTCTTCCCCACCCCAAAAGTCAGGGGAGGTGGGGCTGAAAGTTCCAACCCTCTACCACCTGGTTGACTCATCTGCAAACTGCTTCCACTCTTAGGTGCTTTCCCAAAGTGGCCTCTCTAACATAATAAAAGATACCATCACTCTCAACCCTTTGGAAATCATAGGAATTTTGTGAGTCACTGACTGTGCCTGCATGCACCTGTGCATGCCTGTGGCTGAGTCCTGTAGGACTCTTTGCGACCCTATGGACTGTAGCCCACCAGGCTCCTCTGTCCTTGGGGATTCTCCAGGCAAGAATATTGGAGTGGGTTGCCATGCCCTTCTCCATCAGCAACTGTGAAGGAATAACAAATATATGAGAAATACATTTTGTTCATCTGAATGAGAAATAAATATTTCTACGTGGTAGCCCGTGGATAAGACTGTGCTCCCAATGCAGGGACCTAGGTTCGATCCCTGGTCAGAGAACTAGATCCCACATACCACAACTAAGAGTTTGCATCTGGTACAGCCAAATAAATAAAATAAACATTTAAAAGAAATATTTCTTATAAATCACGATACTGCAGATATATGATATATGCACATATTATTCTACACTGGATCAAGAAAAGTTAACTGGAGCTAAGTTTTAAGAAACCATTATGCTGCTGCTGATGTATCTGTTAGATTATGTTTAGTTATCTGCTGCTGCTAAGTCGCTTCAGTCGTGTCTGACTCTGTGCGACCCCATGGACTGCAGCCTACCAGGCTCCTCCATTCATGGGATTTTCCAGACAAGAGTACTGGAGTTATCTGCTAGCCATGCCCAAAGGGTCAGGCACAACTGAGCAACTGAACAAGCCATGTCCATTACACAAGAAAGTGAGCTCTTAGCTTTTAACCTGTATAGATAAATTACTTCCTTATTCTTCAGCACTATCTCTAAGGACACAGAGATTTAAAATCCAGAAATGAGAAGCTGGGGTTTTTGGTTTCATTTGTAGGCACAACTCATCACATGATTTCATCAATGAGCCAATTAACAATACTTCAGAGACAAGGGTCATTTAAGATAATACAATAATATACGACATAGAGAGATGTGGCATGTATTACACGTGGAGAGTTGGACAATTAAAAAGGCTGAGCACCAAAGAACTGACGCCTTTCAACTGAGGTGCCTGGCAGGCACCCCAGAACAGGGAAGCCTGGTGTGCTGCAGTCCATGGGATTGCAAAGAACTGGACACGGCTGAGCAACTGAACTGACTAAACTGTGGTGCTGGTCAGACACGACTGAGCAACTGAACAAGAACATAATATGCCATAGAGTCAAAGCAAGCTAAAGGGAAACACCCTAGCCATAGGTCAGCTCACTTGCCTCCTTACGTGAGTTACTTCACTCAAGCACTTCAGAACCCACAGGGCACTCAGGATTACGGTTCATAAATGATAGTTCAGGAAACCTGTGAAGGCTCTAAAAATATCTGAAAGGGCCGTTTGAAGTAAATGTCCACACTAAGTATTAAGTTCTCAGGGAAGAGTGCAAACTTATTTCTTGTTTGAAAAATGAAAATTATTGATTTATATATGATTACTATTTCCAAGCTGAGTTCCAAAGTAATAAATACTATCTCATGATTTTTTCCAGAATTTTCAGGTGAAGAATAAATTTTTCATCTATTCTTGTTCACACAGACAAAGAGTGTGCATAACGTATAAACAATGACTCTTTCTTTAGCATTTGTTGGTTTTCTGGTTTTGCTTATTAATCCCATCATTTCCACTCACAATTTGAAATACCAACACCTTAAAGAATCATAATCAAGGCATAATTTGTAGTTCAGTTCACAGATATTCTAAGAAAGTGCACTAAACACAACATAATTTCTGAATAAACTGCAGGAAATGTCCACTGCAGCACTGCAGAAATAGCAAAGACCCATGTTGCTGATTCTTTGCTTCGCTGCCTTCAAGGCAAGTCATCTACCAAAGTAATGAGGCAGAAGACAGAAAATTTAATATTAATTTTGTGAGGTCTGTTCAAATCTTTTTCCTCCCAAGAAAATGTTCCTGTGGTTTTACTTAAACTAATATCACCTCTTCGGAGAGATCACTCTTTGGGTTTGTGTTTGTGAAACTAGACTACCGAGGTTGAAAAAAATGCTGCAGTGTCTAACGTGAACCTTAGCCTAGAGCAAAACAACAGCCTCTATTTGGTAAAGCTGAACTGCTTTTATGAAATGCGGCAGTTGATTTCTTTTTCAACAATTGATTTTTATTATATTCCACAGTCAGGCCTCTAAGTGAATTTAAAGATTATCTGCAGTATGTGTTCTTAGAAGAAAAACGATTCACTTAAAAAGGTGGTTTTGGAACTGTTTCTGTAAATGTGTCTCACCATTTAATATTATCAGTAAAAAAAATCCTTGGGCATTTGCAGCGTTGATCAGAACAAAAAAATGGATAATGGCAAAAGCCATTTTTATGGCAACATAAATATACTAATTGCAATAGGAAATATGAAGTTGGAATTAATTGTAATATTAGAACATAGAAAAGAGAATATTTTTCTCTTGTAATTGTGTTTGTGCTCTTGACTCTTCCATTTTTTGTCAACTGCTTCTTACATCACACTTAATTTCCCCATTTTTATCCTTGTGTAGAACTTTCTTGTGTGTGAGCAGGAGGAATAGCTGTAATACTCTAAAAATATCCCATTTCCTACTCTAATATACCAATTTTACATCCTGTCTGCTACAGCTTAAGACCAGACAACGCCTTTAATGAATTGTTCTTTTCCAGAACTCACCATGGGCTATGCTGACACTTCAGAAAACAGCTCCAATACATTAGCGAGTTCTTAACTCTGAACTCAAAAAGCTTATTTCTAAACTGAAAACGACCTACCACCCTGGGGACTTGTGGTCCTTTATGGATGCTGAGAGGTTGTCTAGGCTTGTGCTGGAGCCAATGTAACTCTGGTACCTCTCTTACCTGTTACATTATTTTCTAGGAAAAAGTGATTGAGAGTAAAATTAGTTAAAAAAAAATCCTATTATCAATTTAATAGTGTAAAAGTGTTATTATTCCTATCCTCTACCACTATCCAACATAGTGCCATTTTCTAAGTTACTATAGTTCATTAGCTGGAAAAAAAGCAGCTCTGCTGGTATAAATTTTTTTTTAGATAAGTTCACCTTTCTCAAAGAACAAATGAAAAGGGCAAAGCATGACAATTTCTCATTTTATAATGGGAAATTTATTCAAGACTCCCCCCCCCCTCCATTTATCACTGAAGAGACATTACAATTAAATGCCTTCATTTGCACATAAGTAGCCTACAAACTCTTCTTTTTAAACCCCTCAGGTATTTACAGTGTGTTTCTCTCTAGCTATTTTAAGTTTCATTTTTACTCTCTTCATCTATTAAGCAGTCTGACTCAGAACCTGGATTAGGAACAGCAGTGAACAACAAAAGGACCATTGTAGAATGATTTTCACTGTCTTGCTCAGGTAATCAAAGCCAAAATAAGAAAACAAAGTATAAAAGAAAATGCATGTATTTCTCCTCTCTGATTATCAAAATGCTGATTAATGGAATAGTCATTTTTATGACAATGTTGACAGAAAATAGGAAACTGAAAATTATGGAAAAGTTTATTTCTAAATATTCTAGTACATCTTTGGTAGAAAGTGACATAATTATTTTTTTAAAAACTGAAAAATCTTATCACCTAAATAGTTTAGAAGCTGAGGTACACACTCTTCATTACATTATATGCCTTCTCCTTTCATTTATTAATATGTAGATGTGGTGGATTTGCTCTTGGAATTAAGAAGCAGTTACCATGGTATTTTTAATCATGTTAATAAGCAATATCTTTGTAGTTACTCATTAGAGGTCTAGAACAGAAATATACTATATATTTTTTAGTATAAATATTTCCATTTTACCACTCAGTTTCCCAAGTTGAATTAGGAATTACCAATCATTGTGTAATATTATAAAGATGTAGGCTGAGAATTTGAAACTGTGGGTTCTAATGCAGGTCTCACTGACTTTGCCAAAGACTACTGACTACCCTGAGTTCTCATATTCTGCAAAGTTCTTTAAAAATATAAGTATTGTTATTACTATATCTTTATGTATAAAGTGAAAGTATTGCATTAAATGATCTCTGATGATACTGTTTGATAAATGATATTTATATGTCAAAAACTATGACTATTTACTCAAATATAAATAGTACTGATTTCTATTATTTCAATTAATTTCAAACATGAGCATGCACAAGAACAATTACTTATATAGATCACTAAATAGACAATATATCCCATATCACAGAGGATATGCTGAATATTAATATTCAGCATAGGTGCAGAATCTGATTTCAAATTCTCCTTGACTTTAAGAAGATGAAGGTCATTTATATAGGTCATTTGAAAGGTAATTTTTCCTAGATTTTCAATAAAGTTATGAGTTTTACTGTTTGAACTCTAGGTCAACTCTCTAATAAGCTGAAAAATTAATTTTCAAAAAAATTATTTAAATTCTTAAATTTATAAAGTTGTTTTTATGTTGTATTTTCCCTGTATTTCTTAATTAAATCTTTACCATTTGATTACTGCTTTACAAACTTTTGAAAACTATAAAATCCTTTTTAAAACAAACTCATTATATAAAAGAATAATAATGAGAAATGTGTGTGAAACAACATAAATCCCAGGGAAACTTATGATCAAACATCCCCAGAAATGTTTCCAAAGTTCATGAATACATATGGAGTCAGTGATAAAGTGAAGACAGAGGATTTTTGTAGAGAAAGATCTTTCACAGTGCTTTTCTCCCCCTATGTGGAAGATTCAAGGGAGATGTACCTCACACACCTTCACATTAAGGTAAAGTAGGAAACCTTCAGGGGATTGATTTTGAGATCTTGGCCTTGTGAATTCTGAAACGTTGAGGGGTACAGGAATTAACATCTGACCATCATTTATAAAAAACTAAAACAGCTAAGAATTTGCATCTGACAAGATATTCGAGAGTCCCTTGGACTGCAAGATCAAACCAGTCAACCTTAAATGAAAGCAACCCTAAATACTCATTGGAAGGACTGATACTGAAGTTAAAGCCCCAATACTTTGGCCATCTGATGCAAAGAGCTGATTCATTGGAAAAGATTCTGATGCTAGGGAAGATTGAAGGCAGGAGAAGAAGGGGACCACAGAAGATGAGAATGTTGGGTGGCATCATAGACTAACGGACATGAGTTTGAGCAAACACTGGGAGATGGTGGACAGAGAACCTGACGTGCTGTAGTCCTTGGGGTCCAAAAGAGTCAGACATGACTTGGCAACTGAAGAGTCGGACACGACTTTATGCCTGAACAACAACTCAAACAAGAAGATCAAGAGAACAAGACAAGAGCTAACTAGTGCCTACAGAAACAGAGACAGAAGTATATGGTCCATATTGGGATCAATCTTCAGTTGCATTGGGACTATTTCTGAGTTAGTTCAAGATGGGTACATGAGTTTCCCATGGAAGAGATGAGGCCATACAGCAGAAGACCTGAGCAGGAACAACCTAGGTGCTTATCACCAAATAATAAGACCTAAATTAGTGCCAAGATAACACAGGGAATAGAGCTACATTGTCAGCCAGCCAGTCAAGATTCCTGCGAAAAAGCAATGAAGAAACTACAAAGAATACTCCAGGAGAGAAAGATTCAAGTTTAATTTTCAAGACCAGTGAAGAACTTCAGCTCTAATCTTTTTTGAAACCAAAATCAGTGGTTTCATCAGTATCTTAAATTTCACATTCTAAAAATTGAATGGAATCACTGTTTCCAACTTAAGGTAGTTTTAGGACCTAGCTGTCTGTTATCTAGACGAGCATAAAAGTGTGGTTGTCCAGTAGCTACGACTCCATGCTCCTAATGCAGTGGTCCCAGGTTTGATCCCTGGTCAGGGAACTAGATTCCACATGCTGCAACTAAAGATCCCACAGATCATAACTAAGATCCAGCATAAATAAATAAATAAATATTGTTTAAAATTATGAGATCAGTTAGCATTGCTTTCTAGAGCAAGGAAAAAAGATTTTCCCACTGAACCAAACTCAATGACATTGGAAGACAGAAATAAAGTTGTATTCAATTATTCATTAACTGTGCTTGTCCAGGGACCTGCCTACTATCTCAATCCCACTGAACACAGTATACTTCCAAAGGAACTCTTAATTTCACCAAAACTGATTTGAAAGCCATACTGTGCACCATCACTATTGGAAACATTTTAAATATTCAAAGTTAATCAAATGGACTCTTACCTAAGGACACAATATATAAAATGTCATTGGCACAACACTTTAAAATCAAGGTATATAATCAATAGTTAAATTGTCAATTATAGACTCAAACAGAGTTTCTAGATACTGTGAAAATTTGGAGTCGAAAAACTTTCTCCTAACTGAATGAGGGTATATGAGAGTAAATATAAATTTATGGGAAAATATGGTAAAAATATGAATCTGTGATAAAAAGGATATACTATGCACAAATACAAGTGTAACAAATAGACTGCAAAGTAGAAATAAAACAAGATCATTTAAGATGTAGAGTAACTTGTAGGCTTTAACTAATGAAACTGTCTTTCTTATTCACAACTGTGAAATATTTAATTCCAATTTTAAAAGACTAGCAAACCTCCAAACTAGCAGTTAAGGACATTTTGAGAAACACAAAATAATTTATATATATCTTCTATATATAGTACTTCCTTCAAACAAGTTCAGGTTTAAGAAAACTTTGTTTTCCTAAAATATTTTAAAGAACAGTTAGGAAGTAACCAATGGAAATCAGTGAGAAATGAAGATTTGTTAAACAGTGTTTAATTGTTGTGTGTTAGTTTCTCAGTGTCTGACTCTTTGTGAACCCATGGACTATAGCCCAATAGGCTCCTCTGTCCATGGGATTCTCTAGGTAAGAATACTGAAGTGGGTTGCCATTCCTTTCTCCAGGGGATCTTCCTGACCCAGGGATTGAACCCAGGTCTCCTGTATTAGAGGCAGAGTCTTTACCTTCTGAGCCACCAGGGAAGTGTTTAATTGCATATATATATTTCAATCTCTGAATGAGGGTATATGAGAGTAAATATAAATTTATGGGAAAATATGGTAAAAATATGAATCTGTGATAAAAAGGATATACTATGCACAAATACAAGTGTAACAAATAGACTGCAAAGTAGAAATAAAACAAGATCATTTAAGATGTAGAGTAACTTGTAGGCTTTAACTAATGAAACTGTCTTTCTTATTCACAACTGTGAAATATTTAATTCCAATTTTAAAAGACTAGCAAACCTCCAAACTAGCAGTTAAGGACATTTTGAGAAACACAAAATAATTTATATATATCTTCTATATATAGTACTTCCTTCAAACAAGTTCAGGTTTAAGAAAACTTTGTTTTCCTAAAATATTTTAAAGAACAGTTAGGAAGTAACCAATGGAAATCAGTGAGAAATGAAGATTTGTTAAACAGTGTTTAATTGTTGTGTGTTAGTTTCTCAGTGTCTGACTCTTTGTGAACCCATGGACTATAGCCCAATAGGCTCCTCTGTCCATGGGATTCTCTAGGTAAGAATACTGAAGTGGGTTGCCATTCCTTTCTCCAGGGGATCTTCCTGACCCAGGGATTGAACCCAGGTCTCCTGTATTAGAGGCAGAGTCTTTACCTTCTGAGCCACCAGGGAAGTGTTTAATTGCATATATATATTTCAATCATGTTCCCCAAGCTTTAGTTACATAGATTGTCTATAATTGCATTTATAATTTGAGAAATAAACCAATGACACGAGTGGACTATGCACCTGATTTCACATTTCAAAAGAGATGACCAATATAGTGTAATTGAATTCAAACAATAAATAAGTTTTTGATATTTTACAAAAATAGCAAAGATGTTTCTTTGTGCAACATAGTGTGTTGCAAATGAAATCAAATTATTGAGACTCATGGCAAACCACTTCAGCATTCTTATCTTGAGAACCCCATGAACAGTATGAAAAGGCAAAAAGATGAAAGATGAACCACCGAAGTCAGGAGGTGTCCAATATGCTTCTGGAGAAGAGTGGAGAAATAGCTCCAGAAAGAAGGAAAAGACTGAGCCAAAGCGGAAACGACACCCAGCTGTGGATATGTCTGGTGGTAAAAGTAAAGTACGATGCTAAGAACAATATTGCATAGGAACTTGGAATCAAAAACAAAACAAAACAAAAAACTTGGAATCAAAGCAAATTGGGAGTGGTAAAACATGAGATGGCATGAGTAAACATCTACATTTTAGGAATCAGTGAACTAAAATGGACGGGAATGGGCGAATTTAATTCAGATGACCATTATATCTACAACTGAAGGCAAGTATGCCTTAGAAGAAGTGGAGTAGCCCTCATAGTCAATAGAAGATTCCAAAATGCAGTACTTGTGTGCAATATCAAAAACGACAGAATGACCTCAGTTCATTTTCAAGGGAAACTATTCAAAATCACAGTAATCCAAGTCTATGCCCCAACCACTAATACTGAAGAAGCTGAAGTTGATTGGTTTTTTGACCTACAAGACCTTCTTCAACTAGCAACAACAAAAAATGTCCTTTTCATCACAGAGGATTGGAGTACAAAAATAGGAAGTCAAGAGACACCTGGAGTAATAGGCTAGTTTGACTTTGGAATACAAAATGAAGCAGGGCAAAGGCTAACAGAGGTTTGCCAAGAGAATGCATGGATCACAGCAAGCATCCTCTTCCAACAACAGAAGAGAGGACTCTACACTTGGACATCACCAGATGATCAGTACCGAAATCAGATTGATTATATTCTTTGCAGCCAAAGATGGATAAGCTCTATACAGTCAGCAAAAACAAGACCAGGAGCTGAACTCCTTATTGAAAAATTCAGACTTAAATTGAAGAGAGTAGGGAAAACCACTAGACCCTTCAGGTATGACTTAAATCAAATCCCTTACGAGTATACAATGGAAGTGACAAATAGATTCAAGGGATTAGATCTGATAGAGTGCCTGAATAACTAGGGATGGAGGTTAATGACATTGTATAGGAGGCAGTGACAAGATCCTCAAGAAAAAGAAGTACAAAAAAGGCAAAATGGTTGTCTGAGGAGGCCTTGCAAATAGGTGAGAAAAGAAGAGAAGCTAAGGCAAAGGAGAAAAGGCAAAATATATCCAATTGAGTGCAGAGTTCCAAAGACTGCCAGGAAAACAAACCAGTTAATCCAAAAGGAAATCAACCCTAAATATTCACTGGAATAACTGATGCTGAAGCTGAAGCTCCAAAACTTTGGCCATTTTATGCAAAGAGCCTACTCATTGGAAAAGACCCTGATGCTGAGAAAGACTCAATACAGGAGAAGAAAGGGACAATAGAGGATGAGATGATTGGATGGCTTCACTGATTCAATGGACAGGAGTTTGAGTAAACTCCAGGAGACTGTGAAGAACAAGGAAGGCTAGAATGCTGCAGTCCATGTGGTTTGGTTGCAAAGAGTGAGACATGACTGACCGAATGAACGACAACAAATCCTTTCTATTTAAATGGAATTTTGAAACAAAGAAAAAGAGACAAGAGGAAAAAGAATCAAGAGAATAAAACCAAAGAATAAATCTCAATCAAGTAATTTTGTGATTTACTGAAAAAGAAATCAATTGGAAACATGATTCGTCATTTAGGGCTATGATGAACAAGATACAATTAAAAAGAGATTAAGTTTCAAAAATCTACAATTATAGAAAGTAGAAGTGACCGTTGCTTAGTCATGTCCAACTCTGCCACCCTACGGACTGTAGCCCAGCTGGCTCCTCTGTGCATGAAATTCTCCAGACAAGAATACTGGAGTGAGTAGCCATTCATTTCTCCAGAGTTCTTCCTGACCGGGGCTCTAACCTGCATTGCAGGCAGATTCTTTACCATCTGAGCCACCAGGGAAGAAATGGAGGTCAGAGTTATGCTGATTACTTATGCTTATATCAGTCTTATCTAGTGTCTAAGCTTAATAGAAATGAAGTCAATACCAGAATCTGTTAAAATGTTAAACAATTGCAGAGATGTTACTTAAAACAGTTAACAAAATTAATTTAGCTAATAGATAAACTGCTGCTAGATACACACATATGTACATGCACACACACACACACAGATGTGCAAATATTTGCAGACACACAAGAGATGCACACATGAGAGATAACTGTCCTGAAATGATGGCTGTATTTACTTAGGAATGGGACTTCATCAGTACTCAGATAGCTCAGCCTCAGCAGGAACCCTTAACTTCTCTGTTTAATCTTGCCTTGTATTTAATTTCATATTTTTTGAAGAAAGCAATATTAATGTAGTGGTAATTCATTTACACTTAGATAATAATCAAAATGTTGCTTTAAATATCCTTCTAGAAATGGAAGAAACTGACAAAATTATCTCTCTCATTTTTCCCCGTTGTGACTGTGCTTTGAATCTCAAATGATATATACTTCGAGGTCTAAACTGAGCAATAAGGCAGTTCAAGCAGTGCATCTATTTTCTAGGGCATTATTGCTGTTAAAGGATTTATTCTTTATTAGGTTAACTGAGGATAAAGTACCCTTTAAAAGTGCTGAAACAGATATGGAGACTATAGATTTCATGGCTTACTGAAGATGCTGCAATCTAGCTGGTAAATAACATGCACTTTAAATTGGTAAAATATTTGGGTACAATACCCAGTGATGATCTTGTGGCCCCTGTGGAGACATTGTAATATACTGTGCCACACTGAGTTGGTATTTGCAAGTGATCTTTTTTCTCCCTTTTAAAATATGTTAATTTTGTAAACCCAAAGAGCCCTGAATCCAAACACTAAGTACATAAAAATAATGATTCTGTTTACAACTTTTAGTCATAAATTTCTAAATAAAATTCAAATGCATCTGTTTTCTAAAGGGTATAAAGGTATTTCCATTATTTTATGCTTATTAAGTTGTAATAGCAAGCATCAAATGCTACAGGGAAGTAGCACAGCTGACTGTGTCGAGCCATTACAGTCATTATTGTTAGCAGAAAACATGTTTAAGACAAATTTTCTTGCCATAGACTTAATCCATCTTTCAGAATGTGTGAACTCTGAGGTCACAGACTGGTACCCTGAACACCAAATTCATTCTCAGACATGATATTTGTGGCCTCCATGGTGATAAAATGTTTTATTGGTGCTGACACTTAAAAATTGGGAGATTTTGCACAAAAACTTAATATTTCTAAGTTTTTTGAAAAACTGGGGATGTCTGGTAATATGTGGGTTGCCATTAAGTAATAAGACAATAAGCAGGAGCAGTTGAGCGGTGGTTCCTCTTTTATAAGGTAATTTACACTCTACTTCACAGTCACCACCATCCTCTATTTTCTTGCAATTTTGAAGGTGCAAATTAGCTACTATTTATTACAAGTGTTTGGTATTATCTCATTTATCTTAAAACTTTCTCAAAATATCCAATTATTTTACTGCCTGTGTTGTGTGTTAGTCACTCAGTCACGTCCAACTCTTTGCGATCAAATGGACTGTAGCACACCAGGCTCCTCTACCCATGGGATTTCCCAGGCAGGAATACTGAAGTGGGTTGCCATTTCCTTCTCCAGTGGATCTTCCCCACCGAGGGATCAAACCCAGGTCTCCAGCATCACAGGCAGATTCTTTATGCCCGAGCCACCAGGGAAGCCTACTTCCTAATAAAGGGTACTTAAGACCTCTTTTATCTATTCAATCTCTTCCCATGAAATCCATATGACCTTTTCTATATGGCCACTTCATATTTCACTACTAAGTCAAAAAGTCTTTAATATTAGGTGACCTCAATTATCATATATCTTATAATATGTATTTTCTTTCTCCCCTAATAAACTGCAACCACTAGAATAAGAATTATGCCTTGTCAGGTATTTGATTTCCCAGCTTTCAAAGTATGTCCAAAATATAATGGATCCTTGATAAATATTTTGATAATACTGTTACTGGTGCTGCTGTTAATGTTACAGCTCCAATTCTGCTCCAGTTATCACCTCTAACAATTTCCCCAGAGTCTCGTGTACATGCGTGATAAGTCATTTCAGTTGTGTCTGACTCTTTGTGACCCCATTGACTGTGGCCTGCCAGGCTCCTCTGTCCATGGGCTTCTCTAGGCAAGAATACTGGAGTGAGTTGTCATTTCCTTCTCCAAGGGATCTTCCTGACCCAGGGATCACACCCATGTTACTTACGTCTCCTGCATAGGCAGGTGGGTTCTTTACCACTAGCATCACCTGGGAAGCCCCTCAAAGTCTTGAGGTGATATAAAAGAATATTATCTAGAAATATGTGGATTTTAGGAAATGGACGAAAGGGGTGGGATAATGCTCATTTGAGAATAAAAAAATATATATATACTTACCCAATACAAAGCATTATACTGTTGAAAATAATGAGACTATTTCAAAAGTCTAAAATAAAACTGACATTCCATGATTTTAGTCATTTATACATAAAATCTAATCACTAAATTTCCCATCATGTCATGTTCAGAGTTACTGGCACTGAACTTGTCCTTCACGCTAAAGAGCAACTTATAACATATAGGAGGCAAATGTCTTAAGATGGGAAACAATAGGCAACAAAGGTTTGTGATACTTAAGATAAAGAAAAGATACAAAGTAGATTGTCACACACATTCTGGATCTCTGCCAGGGAGCACTTCCTGTCATACAGCAGGGAGGTAGAACTCAAACAGACCATCAATTTACTGAACTGAGAAAGCAGAAATCAGAGGTCATGATCTTGGTTCAGGGCAGGTGGTAAACCAACCAGGAGGTCAGGGATTGAGAGATCAATAGAAGAGCTGAGATAATAAATTTCCCACAGATTTGTCTGATCAATAAATTGCACATGAGTGTGGGAAAGTCAGGAAGCCCAACAAAAATGAAAGCCAGGGGAAACTTGAGAACTTGAAAACTTTCAGCATGCTCCTCATACATAAAAGACAGGAAAAACATTGCAGCCTTAAGTTGTCTGAGCATGTATAACCTCTGCCCAAGTCAGGAGCTGAGCACTCATCAAGATACAGGGGATATCTTTAGGAAGGCAGAGAAAGAATTGAGCAGAGATATCAGCAGTTATACACTGCCATAGGAAGATGAATCTTGCCATTTAAGCAGAGGCAAGTTAAGGAAACAAACAAAACCCCAAAACTTTGGGAAAATTAAAAAAAGAATCCAGAGTTGCTCCAACATACTATTAACGGTGCTGTTTTTCAATCAAAAATCAATAAATGTGACCTATAACCATACTCAAGAAACAAAATAAAAAATGGTCTATCCTCTGCTCCTTCAGCTCAGTGAAACCATTTTGGATGTTTTGGAACTGCTGATCTAAATAAGGGACATGTTATCACCATGACATCAAATAGAGGTTATCAACAGAAAAATTTAAACTACACAAAGAACTACATGATAATTCAAGAGATTAAAAGTTAAATACCTGAAGGGAAGCTTTCACTAAGTGGGCCCAAGGACAGATTTGGGACAGCAAAACTAAGAAACAGCAGACCCAAATAGAAGTCACCAAAAATTATCCAGTCCCAAACTAATGAATCTTGAATGTAGCAAGAAAATTAATCACCACACATCACATAGAGAACAACAATAGTGATGGTCAATTTCTAATCAGAAACACTGTGGGCAAAAAAGAAAACTATCACCTAAGAATTATATATCGGAT
>SJYC01133373.1:0-51139 GCA_006408675.1 Madoqua kirkii
TGCAATTTTTTTTTACAAAACAATAAAGACATTAGTTACAAAAATGAACACCTATTTTGAACACTTTACACTGTTACACCAAAGACACCGATTACAGCAATAATATTTTGCTTCACATTTCATAATTATACAAAACTTTAACAGTTACAAAAATACATGCCAACAAAATTTAAACTTATTATTAAAAAATATGAATGAGAGATACAGATATTAGAATTTAACCTTCTAGATCAAAATTTAAATTATATGTTGCTTTTAATTTATATTTTTCAAGTCCATTTTCAAGTAAAAAATATTTCACATGGGGCCGCCTTACGAAAATATAAATATCAGAGAACTGTTTTAAATGTTTTTAGAAAGAGAGTAAGTAAATCATTTTTGGATCATAAAGGAGTATTCCTAAAAGGGTGCCAGAAACCTTCCTACATGCAACAGGGCTTCTTGTGTTTTGCCACATCTGTTAATGCTCATCTGGTTACTACTTAGCCTTCAGGAATCACCTTGGGCATCATCTTGTCATAGTCTTGGAAATCCTCGTGTTAGTCCAAGTGGCAGTATTAGAGTGACATCCTGTCTATATCTAAATTAACTCCATATATTGAAATTATCTGTTAGGCTATGTTCTCAAATTTGGCCTCCAAGCCAGCAGTGTCAGCATCACCTGTGGACTTGTCAGAAATGTGTGTTTTCAGACTTCACCCTAAACACACTAATCTGTGAATTCCACGGGTGGGGCCCAACCATCTGCTAATAACAAGCTCTCCCTGTGATTCTGATACATGCTAGCTTGGGAGTACTCACTGGTCTACTGTTTTCCCCAGTAAAAGGTAAGCTCTGTATGGACATGGCCTTTTCTCATTCATTGTTGTATTTCTGAATCCAAGCCTCATGCCAGGCACACAGCACATGGCCTTTGAAGGTTCAGTCTAACAAAAACAGCCTACACATGATGAAAATAACAGCTAACACTTAATGTGTCATTATTGTGTTTTGGGCCTCCCCAGTGGCTCAGCGATAGAGAATCTGCTGGCAACACAGGTGAGCAGGAGACGCATGTTAATTCCTGGTTCAGAAAGGTCCCCTGGAGGAGGCTATGACAACCCACTTCATTATTCTGGTCTAGAGAATTCCACGGACACAGGAGCCTGGTGGGCTACAATCCATGCTGTCACCAAGAGTCAGACATGACTGCAGTGACCAAGCACACACACAATGTGTTTCACGCACACATACCGTGTTCCAGGCACAGATGCCGTGTTCCAGGCATTCTATTAAGCATCTGACTCCAGTACTTTGGCCACCTCAAGTGAAGAGTTGACTCATTGGAAAAGACTCTGATGCTGGGAGGGATTGGGGGCAGGAGGGGAAGGGGACGACCGAGGATGAGATGGCTGGATGGCATCATGGACTCGATGGACGTGAGTCTGAGTGAACTTCGGGAGATGGTGATGAACAGGGAGGCCTGGTGTGCTGCGATTCATGGGGTCACAAAGAGTCGGACACGACTGAACTGACTGAACTGATTAAGCATCTCACGTGTATTTATCCACTTAATTCTCCCAGTATTCTGATGGGGAAGATATCATTTAGTGTCCCTATTATTACACATTAAGAAATGAAGCACAGAAAATTTAGGAAACTTGCCAAGGATACACAATTAGCAAATTGCAGAGACACGATAGAATTTCAGTCAGTTCTTATTCAGAGCCCTGCTACTAATCAGGAAATTATATAGACTCACAATTTGTGGAAATATTTAGAATAATTACTGTAGATAATTTTTCCTCCTCAGTGTCTGGGTTCTCTGTGCTCTTTATTGGTAAATATATATGTGACATTTTGGCCTCAGAAAGATTATTCTATATGCACACTTCCATTGATAACAGATGACCTCTTAAAATCACTTACCATTGAACTTCTTTCAACAATAGTTGAATGGGTATGGATTTGCTCAGAGTCATTTTAGATCCCTACCTGAACAATTTTTAATAGACTCAGTTTTATTTTCTGATTACTAAAACCCCTTTTTGAGCTTGAGGCTCCCACTCAATTCCTACAGTTGCTGAGAATTTGTTGAAAGATTTGGAATTAGAACTCAGATTGACAGCGTGACAAAACAAACTTGCCCATCATCAGATTAGCAATTATAGCTCAGATAAAACACATATGAGTGTTTGAGTGTTTTTATCAATTGCTTTAATTGAAAGTTAAGCTGTTAGTTATAATTTTTAACAATATTTAAGAAAATACCACAAATTATAAAAAGCATAAGATGGCTACTTTCATAATGTCAGCTCACCTTTAGGTATACATGACTTTAACAGATAATTTTGCTGTGGTTAAGTTAGGACAAGATGTGCTCAGCTTGCTTAAGAGCTGTGGTTTGCTCATTTTTAGTGAATTTTACTTGGGACCATGCCTAATGCTCAGGCTCTACATGGACTGCAATCTCTACATGTAAAGTTATGTTAACTATTTTCATTTTGAAAAAAAAAAGCCATTACCCTACTCATTTCTTAAAATGACAAAATCCCAACAGATTCAACTGTTCACAATCGATTGCTAGAACCATCTTACAGTGAAACTAAGATTTAGTTGAATAATTCACATTACCACAAGGCTAATTATCATTTTTTATCTTCATTATGTGAGCTGACTGTAGCACTTCTTAATTCCATCATTCCTTGGTGCTCTGGCAAAACAGCTAGCTGCCAGGTGTTGTGACTCTGGCTCCTGGAATTCTGCCTGATCTCCATTTTGTATGGTAACACTGCAGCCAGGAAACAGATTAGATTATGCTGAGCTGAGCAATGGAAATCCTGCTCAGTCCAGTCTTCTTATAACAAAGCAGCCTGGCAGCGTTAAAACTGAGGCTTAGTTAGAAGTAAAGTTTGATTCCATCACATTATGAGGTACTGGCCATGTGTAGAAATTAGTCATGTGAAGAAGGGAGTAAGTAGGAAAAGGAATTTAAGATATGCCATTTGTCAACAATATATGGAAAGAAGCAAGTGGTCAAAGGAGACATAAAGATTGCTATTTTCCTTGAGCTGGTATATCTTTTGCTGCATACTTAAGGAGGATAAAACTCTCTCAAGACCTGTTCATTGTGAAAGGAAGGATGGTGGAAATACACACACACACACACAAAAAAAACAGGAATCTCTGATTGATTTCTCTGGCAACATATGGCAATACTCTACGCATGAAGAGAAGTTGCTCTATTCTGATTTTTTGACAGCTTTACTCTGTGGTTCAGGGATCAGCTGTCAAAGGGTATGGAGCCAGAAACAGAGATCATGCACTGAATCACTCAAAGAATGAGTATATCACCGTCAGCATCTGCTAATTATATGCTGAATTTCCTACTGGCCTTCTCATTACTCTGAAGGGAAATTAGCCTTTAGAGAAAATTCTTTGGATACTATCTATAGCTTACAGACAGATGACAAATACACCTAGATTAGGCAGATTGGCTGAAACTGAAGATGGATTGTCATATGTTGAGCTGGTTGCTTTGGGTGAAAACAGTCAGGACATTCAATGAGTAAAAGCAGAAAAAGTTCAAATTTCAAAGAGTTTATCCCATGTTTATCTAGAATTTAATTAGTGGTTTCTTTTCCTTAAAAATGTTTCAGATAGTCCAATAGGTAGAATCTAAGATTCCCCAGACCCTGATTTGCACATCTTGTATAATACACTTCCCTGGCAAGACAGGATATCACATGACTGATTAGATTATTAATAAGTTGACTATGAATTAATCAAACTAGAGATCATCCTGTATTGCTGTTCTGTCAGTACCTCTTATCTGACTCTTTGAAACCCCATGAACTATAGTCAGCCAGGTTTCACTGTCCTCTGCTATCTAACAGAGTTCACTTAAATTCATGTTCCTTGAGTCAGTGATACTTCTAACCATCTCAACCTCTGCTCCCACTTCTCCTTTTGCCATATCCTGTGTAGACATGACCTAATCAGCTGAGCCCTTTAAAAGAGAAGGGCTGGCCTTGAAGATACAGCCTTCATGAGCTCTACATCTGCAAAGAAGTGAATTCCAACAACTACATGAATTTCCAAAAGATTTTCCAACCCTCAACAAGATCCCAGGCTTACCTAACACCTTGACTGCAATCTGAGGAGCACTTGAGCAGAGGACCCAATTGATATCACCCAAACTTCTAACCCACAAAAATTATGGGGTAATATATATGTATTATTTTACATTACTAAGTTTATAGTAGCTTATTACACAGGAAGAGAAAATTAACAGATCTGATATTCAAAACAGCTTTTTAAAGCCTTTTTATCTAGAACATGTTTCTTTATATGTGATGTTCTCCACTTTGTCAATAGTATTCTCCAGTATATTTCTCTGAATGAATCTGAACTGAATCTTATTTCTAATTCTCATTCAGTTCCATCTGTCACAGATATCACTATAAAACCCTGACTTTTCAGAACTATTGTGAAACCTCAAATATTTCAATCCCTCTGGATTAATTTTCATTTTCTTTCGCAAAATTTTTGCTACATTCTGAGAGAAAAGATAGTTGTTTTTCCTTTCAATTAACTTTAGCCAGCTTTTTTGTCTTCCTAACTAGTGAGGAAAAACAAAAGTTTTTTTTTTTTAAATTAAATCTTGTTATAATTTAGCTACCTTATTTCACTTTAGAAAAATAATTTAGAAAATATTGTTTTGATGTTTAAAGATAGTCAAAAGAGATTCAAAAGCCATTCAGCAATTAACCTTGGATCTAAACATCTTCACTTTCCCCAGCATCTCACATAATGCCTCCAGTACAGTAAAAACCAAATAAATACTCACTGTATGAATGACTAGAAATAAGAAACTTTGATGTGTACAAAATGTCAATTGTCATTTATCTTTTCAGCATAATAGATGAATAATGTATTTCACACTTTGGATTCCACAATTCTATACTGAGAAATAACACACAAAGAAAATTCACAATGCATTGAATAGCTGATAGATGAAATAAAGATCTCTTTCTGATGGAAACACAGGTCATTATTTTTAAGGTCTACATGTTCTCAAGAATATATCTAGATAAAAATTTCATAACATACAGGGGGATCTCCCGACTTAGTTTGAAAATCTTTCTTTGAAAGTCTTAACAAAAAACTGGTGTTAATTAACTATTAATACATAGTGCATGAGATTTCTCTTATAATGCTTTTATAATACTAGAAGTTTGCTCTCTGGAACCTGTTATTGTTGTTGTTTAGTTGCTAAGACATATCCAACTCTTTTGCAAGTAGCCTGCCAGCTTTCTCTGTCTGTAGAATTTTCCAGGCAATACTGGAAAATGGGTTGCCATTTCTTTCTTCAGGGAATCTTCCCAACCCAGGGATCAAACCTACATCTCCTGCATTAGCAGGTAGATTCTTTATCACTGAGTCACCAGGGAAGACCCAGTAGAACCTGTACTGTGCTACAAACTAGAGAATATAGGAAGGTAGGAGGGCTATCCTCATGGAGGGAAGCCTTTCAGAATGTTTACAAGATGTGTTTTATGAGTGTCATAAAATTCAAAATAAATCTGTTGGTCCTAGAGGATTATGGGTGGTGGACTACCACCACCACAGAGAGAACATGAGGCTTAATTGGGTAGAGAAATAGCATGGAAATCTCTACACTTGCTCATACTGTTTAGAACTTTTGCTCAAAGATCTCATTTCTCTAGACCCGCCACAGTTTCAGACATCCACCTAGCTGTGAAAACGAGTCCTCCAGGAGCTCTCCCCTGCTCCTGTCTTGTTCATTCTGCTCAGTGAACTTTCGGAAAATAAAGGATCTACATACAGTGCTATTGTGCACACCTTAGCTTTCCCTGCAAAGAACTTCTAAAAAGTCACAAGGACACTGGATCCCTCCTGCTGTTTCTCCATTTAAAAGGCTCGGAGATGTTTTGGCATCCATGCTTTGGGGTTGTGTCTGGTCTAAAATGACTCCCATCTGGTTCACATTCATAAGAACCTTCTGAGAGGAGAAAAAGGCTATCAGCAAACATGTCTTGTGCTGAACCAATAACACAAAAGGGAAAGCATCAGTGACATGATTTTCAGCATGTACGGAAGTAGGAACTATACAATACACAATCTACAGCTTATTTTTTAAACAACTACAGAATATTTGATGTACTACATTAAAGCCGACACAAAGACACTGAAACACGTAACACTGATCTCTTGTGTGATGTGAATGACAAGAGTGGTCACTTTTGAAGCAATGTCATTTCATGACCACAGAAAACAACTCACTGTCCCTCAATCATCATGAGAGAAGGCATGAAGTGCAACCAAGGAGAACAGTTCTGGGAACTGAAAGCTGTGAAGTTCAAGTGCCTTCTGCCTATTATGAAAACAAAAATCTCAGCCACAGAAAATCATTGTATTTAACTAAGTCCAACTGTAGCTAAATAGGGCACTCTCTGGGGATGTAGTCTAAGAATATTGATTTTTGGAAAGCTAACTCAATTGATTCTTTCTATCATGATCCAGCTTCAGAAGCCAAATCTAGTGGATACTGTGGTTTGTTCTCAGATTCTCCTCAGGAAGACTTAATCATCCTCAAGCTCCCACTTCTGTGGGTGGAGTAGGCATTCAATGACTGGCTGATGTGACAGGTCAAAGACCTCATACGCAGACCTTGGTTCAGGACAATACTAAAGAAACAAAAGCAGCAGTCTCCTCTGACCTTGAATATCTCTCTCAATCCCTCAGAGGTGTTATTTCAGGAATAACAAGAAAATTCCTGCAAGCAACTCTTCATCTCAGAATAAGTCACTCCAGACACCCAGGCAAGGAGTGTTGGTTCTTAAGTTTTCCTTGAATATGGACCCTCAACTAGGCAGTAACTGACAGTGAAGCAAATGAGAAAGATGTAAGGACGAGGGGTCCCAAGCACCAGGAGTTAAAATATGAGCAATGCAGAAATTCAGCACAGCCTTCAGGCAGAGGATGGCGCAAGGGGAAGAGTCAGAGGCTCAGTGGGGTGAGGAAGACATGAGGAGGTTGGCCTGAACAGGATGTCTGAAGTGGGAAGGGATTTAGCTTGGAGCTGTGGGAGTCAGCCCAACATGGACAAATGAAGCTGGGGAAGGGTAAGAAGAAATCCCTCCAAGGCTAATGCAGCAATTCAAGTCCAGTAATGGTTTTAGAAACCCAGTGAGGAGGGTGTTTGTATAAGGGGTGATACAACAGAAGCTTGGACTCGGGAATCAGCCAAAGTGAGTTAGGCAGGGTGTCTGCCTGGGTGTTGTTGAAAAGAGGCAGGAAATAGTTATATAGCTCCTGATCAAATAAGCAAATGCACTGGGCATATGAGTCTATATTCTCTATATAAATATAATTATATAGTGATATAATGGTTATGATATTATGCATACATGCTCAGTCATGTTCAACTGTCTGCAACCCTTTTGGACCATGGCCCACCAGGTTCTTCTGGCCATGGAATTTTCCAGGCAAGAATACTGGAGTGGGTTGCCATTTCCTGCTCCAGGGGATCTTCCCAACCCAGAGATTAAACCCTCCTTTCCTGAGTCTCCTACATTTGCAGGCAGATTCTTTATTAATGCACCACCTGGGAAGCCTGAGTATGCACCTGTCTTATAATATATATTTATAATTATATATATTTTAGATAATATATATAGAAATATATACTTAATATATATTTATAATATATGTAGTTACAATTTTATATTTATATCTTAAATATTTAAATATATACATTTCCACACACATTCTCTAGCCCTGTTTAGTGAGAGGGCCTGATAGTGACACCCCAATAGCAATGTGTATACTCAACACCCACACACAATTTTGCTCCTAAATTTAATTCTCCACATAAAAGAACCAGAACAACTTAGAAAAATAACTCATTCCAGGACTGACACAGATGATGTACAACAGATGAATGTGGAACACCTTTCGGAGACAAAATAAGAAAGGACTCAAGATGATGAGATATACGCTGCTACTGCCGCTAAGTTGCTTCAGTCGTGTCTGACTCTGTGCGACCCCATAGACAGCAGCCCACCAGGCTTCCCCATCCCTGGGATTCTCCAGGAAAGAACACTGGAGTGGGTTGCCACTTCCTTCTCCAATGCATGAAAGTAAAAAGTGATAGCAAAGTCGCTCAGCCATGTCCAACTCTTAGCAATCCCATGGACTGTAGTCTACCAGGCTCCTCTGTCCATGGAATTTTCCAGGCAAGAGTACAGGAGTGGGTTGCCATTTCCTTCTCCAGATGAGATGTACAGAGCAAAAAAATCAGCTCAAAGGGGCTCCACTGGCAAAATCTGGAACAAACTGAGCATCAGCATCAGTAGTAGTGATAACAAATTAAAACCAAATGAATAAAATATGAATTCATAAGCATATAGTGATATTAATTAATTAAAGTTTAAAGTGGGATATGTATTTAGAGCAAAAGTATCTCCTAAAGAAATACTTATTAACACCAAAGAATAAAAGAGCAGTTTTATAATGGAGATTCTTTTAAGGATTCAAATAATTCAACTAGCAATGGGACAAATCAAATTTGTGCACTACTTGGTATGATATAATGAATAATAGCATCACTCTGACATTTCTTCCAAATTACACTGTAGAACCCAAATCCAATGAGGAAGAAACATCCAATAAACCCAAACTGAGATGCATCCTACAAAATAAATTGCCTATAATCTTCAAAAACATCACTATCAAGAAAGTCAAGGAAAGAACTATTCCAGACTAGAGAAAACTGAAGAAACATGGCAGCAAAATGCAGTAAATGATTCTTTTGAACACTTTTGCTGTAAGGGCCTAATTAATGGCACAATTCATAAAATTTGTATAGAGTCTGAAGATTAGATGGTAGTAATGTTTCATTGCTATATTCCTGATTGTGATGCTTGTATTGAGCTTAAAAAGGACAATATGCTTGTTTGTAAAGCAATATACAAAATATTTGGCAGTGATGAGATGATTTATTGGTGATATGTTTCCAGAAGTTTCAAGGAAAAGGTTATTTTCATTGTTCTTGAATTTTCTTTCAAAATCTTTATTAAAAAGTACATTTAAATTAAATATAATGAGATTTACTACCTTCCACACTGCACACAATGAAGACCCAGTTGCTAGTGGTAAGGGATATACTGGTAACTCCTGGCATGATACAGTCATGAAAGTGTGAAGTGTTCATGGAAGTTGAGTTACAATAGTCTGTAGTTAAAGGTGGATGAACATACTATATCAGGCATTCAAAAGATTCAGAAGCAATCATTGCAAGTATATTGGAACTGGATGATTGTTGTTGAAGATAAGGATTGCACTTAATAAAATGGAAGGTTAAGGGTGATTATCAACTTGAGCATTAGTGTGAAAATTAGAGACACCAGTAAAGTATTACAATATGATGAGGGCTATGTCAACTTTCTCGACTTAAGCAATCAGTGATTCTGAACTATCTGGATATCTCATAGAATATCACATAGGTCTACAATGTAACAGAGAATATATACACCATTTGAAAAACAGTTCTTGGCCTGATATGGGGCCCTGATAGAGAATCTAAAGGTTGAGCCTAAGATCAGGAGCAGGACTATATTAGATGTACTAAGAATAAGGTGACGGGCCCAGTGTGAAGAATGGCGGAAGAAAAAGTTCCAACACTTAATGTGGATAGGTCAGTAAAGTATGCATATGCAATTCTCAGAATGACTGAGAATAAAGTATAGCTCAATTCAGGGAAACACCAGTGAGGAGGCATCCTCCAATGGGCAGTAATAAGCATAGTAATGAATTTGGACTCCTGGGCAGCAGCAAATGGCTTAGGCATATGGTCAGCGTCCTGAGAAGAAAAGATCAGAATATTAGTTAGTTCAGCCTCTCAGTGGTGTCCGACTCTTTGCGACCCCATAAATCGCAGTACGCCAGGCCTCCCTGTCCATCACCATCCCTGGGAGTTCACTTAGACTCGCGTCCATCGAGTCAGTGATGCTAGAAACAAGGATTTTGGGGGAAGACCATGTCAACGCATGGGGCAGTGAGTGAATGGTGAAGATTATTGTGTCACACGTTAAACACTGTAGAAGAGCGATTCAACCATTCGCTGTCGGCTTCTGCCATTGGCCACCCCATGCTTGCACAATGGACTTGTGAATACAATTGCTCTAGGGTGGAGGCTCTTCATGGACTCAGCTGCCTATACTCCTCGCCAGTGCTCCTACAGTGGCTACTGCTACTGAGTATCAAACATTTCAGCAATAGAGACCAACTCTTAGTTGCAGATATAACACCATTCTTTCATGAATACAACTAGGCAGCCAGCGGTGGTTGACTACAGTGGACTCCCTCTACTCCAAGATGGGTATCTATTAATATTTCTGGGGTTGAGCTTTATGGTGGCTATGATTTGCCTTAGCCAGAAATACTACCCAAGAGCTTAAACCCAGGTTTTTAATCCACCTCCATGGTATCTAACCTTAAATCAAAGGATCTCTATCACAACAGTCCAGCAGTATACCATGACCATGAGATCCACTCATGCCATCATATACTATGCCACCCAAAGGTGCATAAGAGCAATGGAACAGCAACTTGAAAGTATGTCTGAAGCACCAACATAGAGAAAACACGCTGCAAAGATGAGACAACAATCTGCATGATGCAACATATTTCTTATCTCTAAAACTATTATAAGGAGCTGTGTCTTTGATAGATAGAATGTATATTGGCTCCAGAATGAATGGTTGAAAGTAGCAATGGCTTACTTTCCATAACTCCAAGTTACCCACTAGAATTTTTTGTGCTTTTTTTCACTTTTAGGCTCTATGGATTTAGAGTTCCTTGTTCCCAGGGGAAATACTTCAAACAGGGGGCACAATAAGTAGTCCATTAAAATTTAAGCTATGACTACCACCTCTTCTTGCCAAGATACCAGAAGATAAGGAAATGATGACCATTTTAGAAGGACATGAGGCTACTGTTACCCAGTGAGGACATCTGTTGGAATTTTCTGTGTACAATAGCAGAGTCTCAGATCTCTAAGAGACCAGGATCTGTAATACTCTACTATTTAAGCCATGAAGTCCAGTGGAGGTATTGCAATGGGAAGAAATTAGAATGAAGGGAGATGATGTGTGTCAGCTGCAGGCCTGAGACAGGCTACATCATCAAAGTCATAGTTTATCCTATTAATCTTACTTTCCTGAGATTTTCCAGGGAAAGGGAACAACCAGTCTCCTGGAGGAACTTTTCCAGATTAAGTTGACTTACTTTGTGAAGCAAGCAGGAAACAGTGGTATGAGTTAAGTATAATGGATACTAGGTGGGCCACCCTGGACCCCTTTTAGGCCCATGCACTCATGTGTCCCTTCACCTAAACAGGCCATGTTCTTCACTGGTGGATGCAATGATACAAGAGCTAGGGCATTTTGTTTAAATCTAGGATAATTCTTGAAGAACCGTCTCAACTTCATAACTACCCTTGGGGTTGTCTTAGACCTCTGTTGTGTTTACATAGTGGTTCAACTTCTCCTCTGAATTCTTTCTTTCCTTTTTCCCACACAGGTACTGTTTCTGAAAACTCTTTCCAATAAACGTGCTGCATACAAACTCTGATATCAGATTGTTTCTTGGAAAACCTGACATAAAAGACCACTAGATAGGAAGCATCTAATTTGGATCTATTGAGAAGGGGAATAACTACTTGAAAAACTTGGGTTTCATCTTGTATCATGCCTTGAGTGACTGTGTGCTAAGTCACTTCAGTTGTGTCTGACTGTATGTGACCCTGTGGACTGTAGCCCACCAGGCTTCTCTGTCCATGGGGTTCTCCATTCTCTCTCCATGAAGTGGATTGCCATGCCCTCCTCCAGGAGATCTTTCTGACCCAGGGATTGAACCTGTGTCTTCTGCATTGCAGGTGGATTCTTTACCACTGAGCCACTGGGGAAGCCCAGTATCATGCCCTAGAATCTTGTAAAACAAAACACACATAATTACAATGAGAGGAGAAAAAGTCAAGAATCCAAAGGAGAGTGAATAAAGGAGAAGCAGCTATGTGTATTGGATACCTAACATGCCCCCTACTATAGAAGCTTTACACCTTCAGTCAGATTGTATTCTCAACAAGCACACAAAGAAATTATCATCCCAATTTCATGGTGGAGGAACTAAGAGCTAGAGAATTTTAATAATATATAGAACTAGTAGCATCCATACTTCCTAGACCCCAAACTGACTGATTTATTCACTCTAGAACTTCTTCCTCCACTGTGAAGAATATGAGTTAAAGGAGACAAAGTTGAGAAGAGTGGCAAAGCCATATCAGGTTCCAGGCAATTGATAATAGATGGCTCAAGGGTCAGAGTATAACAGCTAGTAAGTAAGATGTAAGTTCTATGTAAGTTCTATGACAAGAACTATTCAAAGATACTTATATGGACTTTTTTCACTTATTCCGTAGAACTCCCACCAAAGCAGTGGTAGTATTATTAACCCCTTTTCCCCAATGAGAGTGCTGATTTACTTGAAGGAGTTAAACATCTTATTCAGGCTGGCACCATAGTGTAGTCTGTTGGTTCCCGAACTTTATCATGGAGGACGATCTGGAAAACTTACTAAGACAGAGAATATATGTTTCTACTCCAAGATTTTATGGTTTAGAAGATCTAGAGTGTGGGGTGTAAGAATTTGCTGTTTCTATAGATTTCCACATTATGCTGATGGTGTTGGTCCAGAAATCACGTTTCAGAATCACTGGGATAGTCAAGGACAAGGTTCAAAGTCAATCTCAGGCATCCTAACTATAGAGCCCACAAATTCTGTGCTAAATACACATTTCTAGCAGAATTAACCCTAGGTTAAGGATGAGAGCCATTATACCAGCCTGACCCACTTCATGATGCTAAGCAACCCATTTTGTATTTCAATGTCTTTATAAAATAATAATAAACCTTCTGCCAAACATATGAAATGCTTGACACTTAACATTTTTCCTAATCTAGATATAAATTTTCATAAGAAGTGTGAGCAAAAAGGAAATAGCAATTATTGCACTTAGTGGACTGTAAGAGATCCAGAGACTTAAGCACTTTCCAGAGGAAGCAGGTGACACACTAACTGCCCTTAAGAACAAAGGAAACTGCTGGTTATCAGGCAGGAAAAGAGAGAAGAACTAGAAGGTAGAAGAGATAAGGAAGGAGAAAGCTATAAGTAAATAATTCACTTACTGTAGTTTCCCCTTAATTTGGCCTTAAAGGGGGGCAGTGGTTTTCTGCACATTTTTTAGAATTAGACCAGAGATGGATGAGTTGAGGTCCTGCTCTAGGAGGCCTGATTGTCTCTTAAATCCCATTACCTGACTCTATAGAGGATGGGTAAAATGTACACCTCAAGTGGCAGCCAGTGTTTTGAGAAAGACATGGCTTACAGTAACTGTGTAACCATTAGAAGACAGCACTGAACAAGCACTTGCACATGGGGTATGATTCAAAGTGTTAGTTGCTCAGTCATCCTTGACTCTGTGCGACCCCATGGACTGTAACCTGCCAGGCTCCTCTGTCCATGGAATTCTCCAGGCAAGAATGCTGGAATGGGTTGCCATTCCATTTTGTAGGGAATCTTTCTGACCCAGGGATCAAACCCCAGTCTCGCACACTGCAGGCAGATTCTTTACTGTCTGAGCCACCAGGGAAGCCTGATTAGTGTTAGTATAAGTCACAAATAATAGAGTAGGAGGACTTCAGGGTGGAAGTATCAGCACTCAACCCTGGGCTTCACAGAGCCCAAGACAACAGATTCAACAAAGGAAATGATGGAAGTCATGCCCAGGCAAGTCCTCCAAAACAGAAAAGGTCTTAGTACTCTGCAGCACCTTGGATAAAGCCTGTTCTTGTGGCTTGGAAACCTATTTTTTTTTTTTTAGCTTTCTTCAAATTTTTACTTTTTTAAAATTGAAAATAGAGTTGATTTGCAATATTACATTAGCCTCAGGTATAAAATATTGTGATTCAATCTTTTTATAGATTATACTTCAGTTAAAGTTATTATAAAAAAATTGGCTATTACAAGCATATTAGGCAATTATATACAACTAGATATAAATGGCTGAATTAGTTTTTTAAAGAAGCAGCACTATGTATTTTACAACATAATTCTTCTGAGAATCTGAGAATACTTTCAAATGTTTTGTTCATCTTTCTATCACTTGGGAAGGATGAGGCACATATAATTAAAAAGAAATTATATCCATTGCTTTTCAAGTGAGATGACTTTGGACTCTTTTTTTTCCAAAATACTTAAATATTATAGCATCTCTGCTGTTTCAACATAATTTTCTTCCTCTTAAAATTAATGCATTTTTCAAATTGGGATACAGTTGATACACAATATTATATAAATTACAGGTATATAACAGTGATTCACAATTTTTAAATATTATATTTCATTTATTGTTATTATAAATTTTATTTATATGCTTTGTGGTGTACAATATATCCCTGGACTTTATTAACTTTATACATGATAATTTGTACCTCTTAGTTCCCTGTCCTTTATTGCCCTCCCCCCTTACCTCTTTCCCACTGGTTAACACCTGGTTTGTTCTCTGTTTCTGTGGGTCTGTTTACTTTTTGCTATATTCTCAAGTTTAATTTTTTCACATATAAGAAATACTATACACTATTTGTCTTTCTCTGTCTGACTTATTTCACTTGGTATATTTTTTCCACCACACCACTTAGGACTATTTACCTAGCTCAGGGAATAACCAAATCTTGGAAATAATGCAAAAAGAGTTATATAATTTCTTTAAATGTTTTACTACAGTATTTTATAATAAGACTTGCTGAGGGTCATCTGATTTTCTCATGGGATATAATTTTGATTTACTATTCACAGTTGATTAAGGCTCTGTAAAGTCAGAGATTGATTTGTGGAAAACGAACCAGGTGTGACTTTTCTTTCACCATTTGATAGAGAAAGTATTCAAAGGTTACAGCTTATTGCCTTGTAGGTTATTAATGAGATTTTTAAAAATCAGACCAAGCCACCTCAATCCAAATTTCTTTTTCCACTGACCTTATAAATCTGTATTTCTCATATCCTCATGAATCACCTTTGTCATCCTGTATTAATGAACTGAATAAAATTTTGAAATGCGCTAACTACTTGTATGAGTTATTTTTTATAACAATTTGAGAATCGCACTTTTTCTTTTATATTGGGTGGTTGATGTTCAACTCTTTTATCTACATTTTTTTTTTAATATCACTTTAAACTTGGCCAGGAGGAAGTGGTTTGAATAAAAGCAGAAATGAATAAAGTAAGGTCAGTATCACAGGTATCAGACAGCAAGACTTAAGTGTCTTGCTACCTTATCCAGAGCTTTGGAAATAATTGAGAATTAATGAGTATAATTATATAAATTTAATAAGTCTTAGCTCAGTTAAATCAACTAAATTTGCTCTCTTGGAACAGACCTATTCTCTTTCTTATCATGGAATTGTGGATATTTGTAACTAGATTAAAAACAACAACAACAACAACCACCTCTGATTAATAGTGGAACAAAAGAGGAATAAGACATAGTCCATGCTCTTGTAGATGTTTCCGTTCCATCCACTGATTTATTTAGTATATATTTATTGTTTTCTAAATATCCACTCTTGCTTGATATTAGCAGTAAACTTTTTTTTTTCCTTGCACTAAGCATACTTTTCAGAAAAGTAGGAATGAGAAACAAAAATGGATGCATAAAATGGTAGATGTTGATATGTGCCATGAAGAAAAATCAAGGGGAATAAGAGTAAGAATGTTATGGAGGCTGTTATTTCATATGCAGTTGAAGTATGTATGTGCTAGAGATGGTTTCTCTGAGGAATTACATTTAATAGAATGAAGTGAGGGGATACTGTTATTCTTAATTTATATTAGTCCAAAACACATGATGTTATAAATATTCATTGTTTGTCTTTCAAAAACATTTTGAGAGAATATTAAAGTATGTAAACCCCTGCCAAGTGATGAATGAGAAATAATCAACCTAAGATAGAATTTCTATTACAACATTGTCTACAAATTGACACTAGAAGTTAAAAACAAAATGAATTTAATTTTCCTTAACCATATAAATACATAACTAAACAGCAAAGGATAACAGAATTTCTATTTTCCTGGTCAGAATCTCTTGGATTCCTAGCATCAAGGTCAAAATAATTACCTTTCCTATTTTCCTTTAATTCCTGCAAAGAAATGCTTACACTAAATTCACCTTGCTTATCATGAGAATAGGATTCCAAAACCATAGCTTCACATTGGAATTACCTGGGGAATTTCAAATACATGTATGTTTCCTAGATTCCAATAGCCCAAATCTGACGTGATTGGCCTGGGGTGGGGGGTATCTTGAGCATCAGGATTTTGATAGCTCTCAAAGGACACTATGTGATGTCAAAGTCAAACAGCGTCCATGAAAACCATGATTTCATCAGGCAGTTCCCCTCTCTGTCCAGCCCCACCACATCTACCCCCGGAGTTACTGTCTTTCAACTTGCTGACAGAAGAGATACAACTTGTTCATCCAATTCATATCTTCTAACTCTTAATAGTCCTTCTCATTGGCAGGTACCATTTCATTCTTTATCTGTGGAGCCATCTTTTTTTTTTTTTTCACTTTAGAGCTGTTTTCTGCCTTTAATTGAACAAATCACTTTCTAGAACTTTCCAAAATTAGAGTGGCAAAGGATATTACAATAATTTTTCAGTTAATTATATCAGTGTTGAATAAGTCTGGGTCTAAAAAAAAAGTGTGGGTGAGACAAAGAACAACTTGCAAGAAGTTTTAGTGTAAGCATTTCTTACGCCAATGGTTGTTACCATGTGGTTGGTCAGTATCTTAAGGAGGAGATTGAATCGAGTCACCAATATTTTTCAAAGCTCCCAACTGATTCTAATATGCAGTCATGTTGAAAGACTATTCTCTGATATATCAGAAAATGTCAACAATTGTATCACATTTTTAAAGACCAGGTCTAAATTATAATCCAAATATAATGCTAGTGAAATATGGTAGAAGTTAAAGCAAAATTATTTAAAGTAATATTGGCCTGTTTATTGGAATCTCCTGGGACAGTGGCTAAAAATGTCAATTCACTGGGTCCTCTCCTGATTTAGGTCAGATTTAGTAGGTTTGGAGGAAGAACCAGGACTCTGCATTCCAACACATAATCCAGCTGATTCATATGATTATAAATGTATAGAAAATACAAGGTAGAGAACTCCAAAAAAGACATAAGATTCAAAGAAGACTCAAATATAGTGTCAAGATCATGGGCACACATCAGAATTCTCATGTGTACAGCACACTGGAAGTCTTTTCTTTTCTTTTCTTTTGATTTGAGTGTCAGAGTCTGAGGGAGAAAAGAAGTATGGGGAGGTGGAATTTCAGAGGGGAGACTGACATGGGTGAGGAATCAGGCTTACATGATATTGGAGTTAACTGAAAAAAAAAGAGAGAGAGAGAGAGAAAATCTGGTAAGGATTTGGTGATCTGCTTTATAATGGCTTTAACTTTTATTTAGTACCTTACCAGGTACCTCACTTAACCCTCCCCTATGTACAGAGAAATAAACCTCTGCTTTGGGATTTTGACAGAAAAAAAAAATCTGATTGAAAGAATCTTATGAAATTAATATGATTTACTATAACATATAAGAGGAGGCAAGAATATACAATAGAGAAAAGCACCACGCTTCAATAAGTGGTGCTGGGAAAACTGGACAGCTACATGTAAGAGAATGAAATCAGAAATTCTGTAACACTACACATAAAAAATAAACTCAAAATGGAAATCTTGACCCTCTCATGGATCATAGAAAAATACGTAGTAGATTATAGAACAATTCTTAGAGGTACAGGTATTTGGATAGTGTCATGGAACTCATCTCACCAGGCTGCCAGAGAGCAATCAGCAGCATGTAAAGGAGGTTGCGCTGAATGATGCAGGTGACAATGGGACTCACCTCTCCTTGACCCTGTCCCTACTCTATGGAGAATCACTATGGGGAACCTATCCTCATCCTCTGTTGTTTTATGCTAAACACTCTTTCTCACTTCAGGTTTAGTGCCAGGAGGAGTACCTAAGTATGGAGTCCTTGACTTTTATTTAACTATTTAACCATGTATAGGTTAGGTGAATCATTTTCTTTTGGACATGTATGAAAGAAAGTGATGGAGAAGGCGATGGCATCCCACTCCAGTACTCTTGCCTGGAAAATCCCATGGATGGAGGAGCCTGGTAGGCTGCAGTCCATGGGGTCTATACCAGTCGGACACGACTGAGTGACTTCTCTTTCACTTTTCACTTTCATGCATTGGAGAAGGAAATGGCAACCCACTCCAGTATTCTTGCCTAGAGAATCCCAGGGACGAGGGAGCCTGGTGGGCTGCCATCTATGGGGTCACACAGAGTTGGACACGACTGAAGCGACTTAGCAGCAGCAGAAAGTGAGTGAAAGTGAAGTCTGTTAGTAGTGTCGGACTCTTTGTGACGTCATGGACTGTAGCCCACCAGGCTCCTCTGTTCATGGGATTTTCCAGGCAAGAGTACTGGACTGGGGTGCCACTTCCTTCTCTAGGGAAATTTCCTATTCATGGATTGAACCTGGGTCTCCCACATTGCAGGCAGACTCTTAATCATCTGAGCCACAAGAGACACTTGGATGACATGGATGAGAGATGGACATGAATAGACATGGATGGAGATGGAGGAGAGATGTAAACATAGGTACTGCTTAAGGTCATGCGGGTTTCCCTGGTGGCTCAGTGGTAAAGAATCCACCTGTCAATGCAGGAGACACAAGTTTGATCCCTGGGTGAGGAAGGTTCCCTGGAGAAGGAAATGGCAGCCCACTCCAGTATTCTTACCTGGAGAATCCCATGGAAGGAGAATCCTGGCTGGCTACAGTCCGCAGGATTACAAAGATAAAACTTAACAACTAAACAACAACAGCGATTACAACAAGATCATCCCCTGGTTCAGCAAAATATAACCCTTTTTGTAAAGAAAATTTTATTGGAACATAGCATACCGATTATTTATATAATATTTGTGGCTGTGTTGGCACTGCAATGTCAGAGTTGCATAGCTCTGACACAGGATGACTAGTCTTAAAATCTGAAAGTATTCACTATGTAGCAGAAAAATTTTCCTAGCCCCCGTGTTACATTGCCACCATGAAAGCACCTGGGATCATGTCACCTCAGCATAAAGCACAGTGTGAGACAGTGCAAAGCGGAGCCCTGAACACTGTTGCCAACTGAAGCTATTTCTACTCTTGGTCTCCTCCATTTGAAACTATAAATGGTATTTTTTGTTTTACTTTTGTTTGGCTTCACTTTGCTTTTACTTAAGCCATTGGCGTTGAGTTTACCTTAATTTACCCCTCCCCCAAATAGTTCTAATTCCAAATATTAAAATTAAAAATATAAGCAGAGGAGAAAAAAATAACAGCTGAAATCAATGTGAAGTGAAAGTGTTAGTCACTCAGTTTTGCCCAACTCTTCGAAACCCCATGACTGTAGCCCACCAGGCTCCTCTATCCATGAAATTTTCCAGGCAAGAATAGTGGTGTGGGTTGCCATTTCCTTTGCCAAAGGATCTTTCTGACTCAGGAATCCTGCATTGCAGGCAGATTGTTTACTAGCTGACCCACCAGGAAAGCTCTGAAATCAGTGTAGTAAGTATTTAAATATCTGACCAACTTTGAGTGAGAAATGAAATTATTTTTGCAGCAAGCATAAAGACTCCTCCATAAAATTAGTAGTAAATGTTCATAGAATCAATTGAAGATGGTCAAAACAAGGATGATTCCAATCAAGATCAAGACAGACAATATGCCAGCCATTCGGTGAGCAGGTTGTCACCAAGAGCTTAGAAAGGTTGGATTAATGATTCATGCATATATTATACACTAGATAATAGTGCGTCAGGTTTTGCATTTTTAGACTGACACTAGCTGCTAGTTGAAATTGACACAGCTATTATGGTTTAACTCTTGTTAGTCTAATTCAGAAATGCCTTATGTTCACTCCTTACTTTCTAGCACAGGATCTGGCTTATGGTAGATTCTCAATAAAAAGAACAAATGAGCCTCAACTAGACAACCCAATATTTTTATTTTAGGATGCATATCCACATAGTATATATCAAGAACTTAAATACTTCTTCCTCTCAGAGTGCATCTTTATCTGAGATAGTCTCTAGTATCTGTACTCTTTTCCAAGTGGATAAATCTCCCTAAAATGTCCTGTCTAATAAATTCTTAGTTGTGATGACCTAAGCTGACCAGTGGGCTTTCCTGGTGGCTCAGACAGTAAAGAATCTGCTTGCAATGAGGAGACCTGGGTTCGATCCCTGGGTCAGGAAGGTCCCCTGGAGAAAGGCATGGCAATCCACTCCAGTGTTCTTGCCTGGAAAATCCCATAGACAGAAGAGCCTGGCAGGCTACAGTCCATGTGGTCACAAAAAGTTGGAAAGAATGAGCAACTTTCAAGAATGAGAAACTCAGTTTCAAGCTGACCAATGAATCAGACACAATGATCACGCACACACAATCACTGGGTCTCCTTATTCCTGACATTTGATAACGTTTGTAGGTGACTATTGCAGATATCTAACCTTAAATAGATGGGGAAACAGTGGAAACAGTGTCAGACTTCATTTTTGGGCTCCAAAATCACTGCAGATGGTGACTGCAGCTGTGAAATTAAAAAACCCTTACTCCTTGGAAGGAAAGTTATGACCAACCTAGATAGCATATTCAAAAGCAGAGACATTACTTTGCCGACTAAGGTCTGTCTAGTCAAGGCTATGATTTTTCCAGTAGTCATGTATGGATGTGAGAGTTGGACTGTGAAGAAAGCTGAGTGCCGAAGAATTGATGCTTTTGAGCTGTGGTGTTGGAGAATACTCTTGACAGTCCCTTGGACTGTAAGGAGATCCAACCAGTCCATCCTAAAGGAGATCAGCCCTGGGTGTTCTTTGAAAGGAATGATGCTAAAGCTGAAGCTCCAGTACTTTGGCCACCTCACGCGAAGAGCTGACTCATTGGAAAAGACTCTGATGCTGGGAGAGATTGAGGGAAGGAGGAGAAGGGGACAACAGAGGATGAGATGGCTAGATGGTATCACTGACTCAATGGACATGAGTTTGAGTGAACTCCCGGAGTTGGTGATGCACAGGGAGGCCTGGTGTGTTGCAATTCATGGGGTCGCAAAGAGTTGGACACGACTGAGCAACTGAACTGAACTGAACCTTAAAGAAATAAAATATGCATGAGACCTGGGAGACAAAGTTAATTTTCTGTTAATTAGCAGTATTCTCTTGAAGGATAAGCCTATCTTGGATTTGTTGAGAGAGTTAAGCTATGTTGTGTGAAGCAATAATGTCCCCTATTAACTGGTAAAAAATATAGTGAGCCCTTGCCTAAGCAAAGAAGATCTGTGTTTAAAGCTTCGGATGTTTTATATATATATATATATCCGTGAGTCTGGTGGTTAATCCCTTTGTTTCCATTAGGATAAAACTTGTTTATGTAATTCCTCTTCAAGTACTTAATTGAGAACAAGAAGCCTAAGTTAAGATTAGTTCTAACAGTCTGAGGTTCTTCATTTTACTGATAACAAAGGGTAATACAGAACTGCTCTGTTTAACATAAATCTCACTTGAAGATTGGAGAAGAAGATTGCTAGTTAATCTTCCAAAATTCCAAATAAGGCTTGAATTCATTAACTGCAGCATCTACATTTTACTGAGGTTCTTCTTATTAAGAAACTCCTTCTTAACTCACCACGCATCTGGCTTACACCTTGTTCTCTACCAATAGCAATCAAAGATAAATCCCTAAAGGAGGACACAATCCCATATTAGTTATCTATAGCTGTATAATATCATACTTCACAATTCAGAGACTCAGAACAACAGTATTCATTATGTCACAGCATGTCAAGAATCCAAGCACAGCTTAGCTGGGTCCTCTGGTTCTGATCGTTCGCCAGGCTGCCATCAGGGGGTTAACAGCCCTACTGTCATTTCAGGGTTCAGTTGAGAGAAGATCCACTTCTATGCTTGCTCATCTTGTTGTTCCAAGATTTAGTTCTCTATGGGCTGTTGGACTAAGGAGCTCAATCCCCCATCGTATACAAACCCAAGGACTCTCTCCTTGGTTCCTTGCCATGAGAATCTCCCCAAAAGGCAGATCACAACATAGCAGCTGATTTCATCAGAATGAGCAAGTGAACAGGCAAGAGAGAAAGAAAAACTGCTGGCAAGGGACTTCCCTGGTGGCCCAGGGGCTGACTCCATGCTCTCAATGCAGGGAGTCAGTGTTTGATCCCTGGTCAGGAACTAGATCCCGGATGCTGCAACTAAGAGTTAATTTGCCATAAACTAAAGATCCCACATGCCATGACTAAAAGATCCCACCTGTTGCAATGAAGATTGAAGACTGCACGTGTGGCTAAGACCTGGTGCTGCTAAATAATCTTTTTAAGTGCTAGCAAGATAAAGTCATAGTCTTCTACAACTTCATCTTAGGAGTGATATTCCATCATTTTGTCATATTCTATTCATTTAGCAAGTCACCAAGTCCAGTCCATACTTCCGTTGAGAAGATTATACAGGGTGTATATATATATAATCAAGAAGGAGGGGGTATCATTGGCAGCTGTCATTTTTTTAATATACTTTTTATTTTAAAATTATTACAGATAAATAGGAAGAGCCTCCAAAATTACAGAGATACTGTATACCCTTTAACCAATTCCCGATCCCCCAATGGTAAGATTTTGCAACACTATCATGCAATCACAAAACAAGGAAAATAATATTGTTACAATCCACTAACCCCATTTAATCAGTTTTATGTACTCTCACTTGTGTTTATATAATTCCTTGCAATCTTACCAAAAGTGCAAGTTTGTGTAACTACCACCATATTTACAGTATTAACAGCATCATCACCTTAAGGACATTTTGTATTTTTGTCCTCTTGTAAGTGAAGTCACCCTCCGCCTGATCTGTAACAAAAGACAGTCACTAATCTGTTCTCAACATCTATATTTTTTCATGTTGAAAATAGTATATAAATTGAATGATACAGTATTGAATGATACTGAGATCTTTCACACAGCATAATCTCTTTTAGACTGAGCCAAGATGTTTATGTATTAATAGTCTGTTCCCACCTATTGTTGAGTATGGGCTTCCCAAGTGTCTCAGAAAGATTCTCAGGTAAAGAATCTGCCTGCAAACCAGGAGACCTGGGTTCAATCCCTGGGTTGGGAAGCTCGTCTGGAGAAGGGAACAGCTACCCACTTCAGAATTCCATGGACAGAGGAACTTGACAGGCTTCAGACCATGGGGTCAGAAGGAGTCATACACGTCTGAGAGACCAACACTGTTTTTATTACCACTATGGTTGAGTATGGAGGAACTATCTTAGATGTCTGACTACCACAATACTTTCATGACTGAAGTTGCCAAAGAGGGTTGATATCTTAAGGGAAATAACGCTGAGTAGAAGGCAATGGCACCCCACTCCAGTACTCTTGCCTGGAAAATCCCATGGATGGAGGAGCCTGGTAGGCTGCAGTCCATGGGGTCGCTGAGGGTCAGGCACGACTGAACAACTTCACTTTCACTTTTCACTTTCATGCACTGGAGAAGGAAATGGCAACCCGCTCCAGTGTTCTTGCCTGGAGAATCCCAGGGACGGCGGAGCCTGGTGGGCTGCCGTCTATGGGGTCGCACAGAGTTGGACACGACTGAAGCGACTTAGCAGCAGCAGCAGCAGCAGGAGTTTATTTGGTAGACGGACAGGAGTTGTCAAATGTTGTAAAAAGACGTGCACCATGCTGATCAGGGGCAGCTACTTCACACTTACTCCTCACAAATCTCTCCAATCCCGCTCTTCCATGTTCGTCTGCAGTTCCTCACTCACAGAGAAAATGCTCCTTACAGAGACATTATCCTTATTCACAGAGGAAATGTAAACAATCAAGTGAGACTTCTAAATTACTGACTCTCAAAAGGAAACTGTGTGACTGTATTCTTGCTCATTCTTTCATTTTTATTCTGATTTCAGAGGAAGAGATATTCCTGTCTTAGAGTAATTTCTTGATGATATAGCTTTCTTTTCTACTTAAGTCTTTACTTCCTATTTCTTTCTTTCCCTGTACTCTCACAAGGCCCTCTGATGACTTCAGTCAGGCCTTATCAAGTGCCCAAGTTTCTCCTGTGTTCTTTCCTTGTACCCTTTAGACAGCCCCTTGTTGCTCTTCAGATAACTACTCACCTCCTTCACCTCAGTGCACTTAAATGTGGCTACCATTTGCATCAAGGCACTAGGCCAGCTTTTCTCAAAGTATGCTTATAGCTAAATTCAATTGCCTCTTTTCAGGTTTTAGCTTAACCAGATTTCTTTATAATTTAGAACTTTTGACTGTCCCAACTTTCTAGAGATACTCTCTTCCTCTCATTTCCATCAGTTCAGTTCAATTGCTCAGTCATGTCTAACTCTTTGCCACTCCACGGATTGCAGCATGCCAGGCTTCCCTGTCAACAACCAACTCCCAGAGCTTTCTCAAACCCAGATCCACCATTGGTGATGCCATCCAACCATCTCTTCCTCCACTGTCCCCTTCTCCGCCTGCCTTCAATCTTTCCCAGCATCAGGGTCTTTTCCAAAGAGTCAGTTCTCTGTATCAGGTATTGGAGCTTCAGCTTCAGCATCAGTCCTGCCAATGAATATTCAGGACTGATTTCCTTTAGGATGGACTGATTGGATCTCCTTGCAGTCCAAGGGACTCTCAAGAGTCTTCTCCAACACCACAGTTCAAAAGCATCAATTCTTCTGCACTCAGCTTTCCTTATAGCCCGACTCTCACATTTATATATGACTACTGAAAAAAACATAGCTTTGACTAAGATGGACCTTTGTCGGCAAAGTAATGTCTCTGTATTTTAATATGATGTCTAGGTTTGTCATAGCTTTTCTTGCAAGGAAAATACCCATAATACCACTCTTTTATGTTGTTGTCCTACATGACTGTCCACTCCTTCTCCATCTGCTTTGCAGAGGAATAGATCTGTCCTTGAATGCTTCCCTTAAGTTTCTAGGTAAGGCACTGGCTTTTTATAAGTACTTCTAAGCTTTTTGAAACTTTCCTGATTTTAATTACCATCTCTATGTGAACAACTCCTAAAATTTTATCTTCACAAATTTCTCTTTCCTAAGCCTCATGTTCCTATCTAACTATGCAAGAAAAATTCATTTGGTAATTTAAATTCAATTTCAAACTGAATTCCTCGTCACCCTAAACCAAATCTACAGCTCCTAAAAGTTTCTTCCTTTCTATTAGTAGAACTCTTTCCATTCTGCTAGCTGGGTCAGAATCCTGAATAAACCTTCCTCATCCATCCGATCAACCATAAAGTTTCAATCAATAGAAAGAAAAGATTATGTGCTAGCATAATCTTTACCCAGTACTTTACAATCCTATGCTCCATATTTAACCTTCAAATTGAATGAAAATAAAATACAGAAAAAGTGACCTTAAACAAAAATCAAGATAGTGTTTATGGTAGGCAGAATAATGGCCCTTCCAAAGATATTCATTCTCTAATTTTCAGAGACTATGACTATGTTACATTATATGGCATGGTAGAAATATTACTTCAGATACTATTAAGGTTGCAAATTAGATGGTCATAAAATAGGAAAATTATCTTGATTTATTTGGGCAGGCCCAATGTAATTACAAGGGTTCTTAAAAGTGGATATGGGAAGAAAAAGAACAATTAGTTTCAGAGCACTAATATAGAATAAAAACTACACTGCTATTGCTGACCTTGAAAATGGAAGGGAGCTATGGATTAAGGAATGAGGACACATTTTAGAAGATGGACAAGGCAAGAAAATGGATTCTCATCTTAAAAATGAAAGGAACACAGGCTTGCCAGCACCTGGATTTTAAACTGCTGAAATATTTTTCAGATTTCTGATCTCTAGAATTATAAAACACAAGGCTATGGTTTTTCCAGTGATCATGTATGGATGTGAGAGTTGGACTGTGAAGAAAGCTGAGTGCCAAAGAAATGATGCTTTTGAACTGTGGTGTTGGAGAAGACTCTTGAGAGTCCCTTGGACTACAAGGAGATCCAACCAGTCCATTCTGAAGGCGATCAGCCCTGGGATTTCTTTGGAAGGAATGATGCTAAAGCTGAAACTCCAGTACTTTGGCCACCTCATGCGAAGAGTTGACTCATTGGAAAAGACCCTGATGCTGGGAGGGATTGGGGGCAGGAGAAGAAGGGGACGACAGAGGATGAGATGACTGGATGGCATCACTGACTCAATGGACATGAATCTGAGTGAACTCTGAGAGTTGGTGATGGACAGGCAGGCCTGGCGTGCTGCAATTCATGGGGTCCCAGAGTTAGACATGATTGAACGACTGAACAGAACTGAAATGAAATGTGTTTTGCTTTTATCCACTAAGTCTGTGGTAATTGTTTACAGTGGCAATAGGAAACCTATACAGCTCATCTTATTAAAGTAACTTTTCATTTTTTATGTTAGACTAAAGCAGAGATCAACTGTTACTAAAATTGGAAATGACAGTACAAATATTACCACTAATCCTGCAGAAATAAAAACATTATAAGAGAGTATTCGGAACAATTTTAATCCAACAAATTGGATGACCTAAATAAAATTTAAAAATTCCCAGAAACACAAAAACACACTAACACTTATCTGAACAGGCTGTGACTAATAAGAAATTTGAATCAGTGACTAAAAATCTCCCAACAAACAAAAGCCACGGACCAGATAGCTTCACTGGTGAATCTGACCAAACATTTAAAGAAGAACACCATTCCTTCTAAATTTTTTCAAAAACCTGAAAAGTAAACACTTCCTAACTCATCTTTAGAGGTTGCATTAAATGGCAACCCACTCCAGTATTCTTGCCTGGAGAATCCCATGGACAGAGGAGCCTGGCAGGGTACAGTCCATGGCCTCACAAAGAGTCGGACACGACTGAGAGACTTCACATTCGTTCATTCGTTACCCTGATACCAAAGCCAGATCAGGATACTATAAGAAAAGAAATTCACAGACCAATAAATCTTAAAAAGATGTGATGCAAAAATCCTCATCAAAGCGCAAGAGATACCTCATTTCACTGCACTTCACTGATGATATGTTTTTACAGACTGAAGGTATGTGGTAACCCTGCATGGAGCAATTGTATGGGCATCAATTTTCCAACAGCATTTTCTCACTTTGTGTTTCTGTGTCACACTGTGGTGATTCATAATATTTCAAGCTTCTTCATTTTTCATCAGACATTTCATTTATTTCATTTGTTCATTTATTACATTTGTTCTGTGCATATTTATTAAATATGTTCACAGATATTTGTCCTGATATCTGTAATCAGTGATCTCTACCACTACAAAAAGATTACAATTCATTGAAGGCTCAGATCATGGTTAGCATTTTTTTAGTAATAAGTCATTTTTAAATTAAGGCATATACCTTTTAAGACACAATTCTATTGCCCAGTTAATAGTATTGTAAACATAACTTGTACATGCATTGGGAAGCCAAAAATTTTATATGTCTTTCTTTATTACAATATTTGCTCTTTATTGTGGTGGTCTGGAACAGAACTTGCTATACATTCAAGGTATGCCTTACTAACAACCAAATTCAGCAGCATATTAAATGAATCATGTGAAACCTATCACAAGCTTATTTTCTCTTAAGACTGGTATTTAACACTGTACTTCAAGTACCAGCTGGTAACAAAGATAAGGAAAGGAGATAAAGGGTGTACAAACAGGGAAGGAAATCAAACTATCTTTGTTTCCAGAGGACATTAGTGTCTAAGCCACTCCTCAAGTTGACTTAAAAACCCTCCAGAAACCAATAAACTAGGATGAAAGCCAATTATTTTTGTATCATTTTATATTTGTTGATGTTGTTTTAGTCGCTAAGGCTTATCTAACTCTATTGTGACCACCTGGACTGTAGCCTGCCAGGCTCCTTTTTCCACGAGGTTTCCAAGGCAAGAATACTAAAATGGGTTGCCATTTCCTTCTCTAGGACATCTTCCCAACTCAGGAATCAAAACCATCTCTTATTCTCGTATGTCTCCTGCATTGTGAGGTTGATTCTTTACCACTGTGTCACCTGGGAAGCCCCATCCTTATACACACCGGCAGTGAAAAACTAGAACTTGAAAAATTCTTAGAAACTAATTATTTACAATAGTACCCCCTAAAAGAAATACTCAAGTATAAATCAAACTAATTTGTACAGAATCATTATACATGAAAATACCAAAACCCTAACAAAAGAAATTAAAAATCTAAATATCACAATAAAGATTGCCTAGGAATCCAAGTCAAGAGTCACATTCAACAAAGGAGACAAGACCTCAATAGGACCCTAAATATTTCTCACAGGCTCTCAAGGATGCTTGATCTGTCTCTCTGTTCTTCTATCACTTCTTTCAGTCACCATCTTTCTCACAACCTTCTTCAGTTAACATCATTTCATATCTCTACTAAAGCTATTAAGACATAACTTGAAATGATTGGTAGTGTCAATTTGTATATGTGTGAATATGCATTCCAGTGTGATGTGTCTATAAGCAGTTATTTTAATTTGTAGAGAATAGTACATTTGATATATTTATTTTTTTTCCTGTAATATCAAGCCTACATTGTGATAACTTTGTTTTTGTATATACAGTAACTATCAATATCATATTACAGTACTCTGCTTCTGTTATACCCATCCCATCAATGAGATTTAACCATAATTAATGTCCTTCAAGTATACCATGAAACAAATAACATTAAATCAAGGTCAATAGTATACAAAAGTGGTCTCTTTCTCCTACTTTTCTTAAGTTGGCTCCAAACAATTTTCAAAAGCTATAAAGAAAGCAAAAATAAAGCTGCAAAAACTACCATAACTTGACACAGTATATGACAGTGATTAAATATAAGCTATGCTCTCACTTTCTACATGATGAAAGGTATTTTTCACTCTTTTAAAAAAGGGACTGCAACAAATCTGATCACACTAGACAACATAATGCATGATATATACTTTTTCCTTCAGTCAATAAGCAAAGTTCAGAAAGATATTAATTACTGACTCAAAAAAAGTAAAATAAAACAGCCCAGAGATTTTCAGGGACATAGAGTGGAACAGGATCTGTCTATTTCAAAGGTCAAAGGGTATTACTAAAAGATGAACTGCAAAACTGGATATTTTGCATAGCATTAGTCTTAAATTTGTTCCTGAAGTGAAGTGAAGTTGCTCAGTCATGTCCGACTCTTTGCAACCCAATGGACTGCAAAGTAGCCCACCAGGCTCCTTGGTCCATGGGATTTTCCAGGCATGAATACTGGAGTGGGTTGCCATTTCTTTCTCCAGGGGATCTTCCCGACCCAGGGAGCAAACCCAGGTCTCCTGAATTGTAGGCAAACGCTTTACTGTCTGAGCTACCAGGGAAGCCCAAATTTGTTTATATCTAGTAAGGGTAAGGTAAGGTAAGGTTAAGTCGCTCAGTCGTGTCCAACTCTTTGTGACCCCGTGTACTGTAACCTACTAGGCTTCTCTGTCCATGGGATTCTTCAGGCAAGAATACTGGAGTGGATTGCCATTTCCTTCTCCAGGGGATCTTCCCAACCCAGGAATTGAATCCGGGTCTCCTGCATTGGAGGCAGACGCTTTAATCTCTGAAGCACCAGTCTTCATGGAGAAAGATAAATGCTACTGGCCAGGGTGTCTTCACTAGTTTAGAACCTCCCCCCCACCCCATCCCAAAAGGCCAGAACATCAGAAAGTGCAAGTGTGAATTAGACAAAAATATTTTTCATATCTAATAAATTTCCAAATAGCACATATACCCTGAAAATATTGCAGCACTGGCTCACATAGAGAAACTATATACTTGTTAAGGAGTGACTGAAAATTGCACAAAGTGCTTTATTGGCTTTATGTCACTCTTTGAATGGTGGCAAATAATGAAGTCCTTTGATGGAAAGAAGCCACTTGTATTCAAGTGCCACTTATACACTTCTCTAATCAATTGCATCATTCTTTACATTGCCTTCTCTCAAACAAAAGGAGTTTGGAGCTGGGAAAGTTAAAGTGATGTGCTCCACTGTCCAAATTACAAAACAGCATGTTTTAGTAGATTAATTATATCCACATGCGCTAATGATGTTATCTAATGTGGAATAAGAGTAGCAGCATTTACTTGTCAACACTAAAATGTAATTCCAAGTTTCGGTATAAATCCTGAAACAGTTCAGTATCATATAACTTCAATCTAATACAGGGCTTAATAGTTGGCATTAGCCATGCACACTTCCATATCTCCATAGAGACTAAAGAATAATCACTTTTATATGTAAATACATTTAGTGTAACTACCCTAGAGACCACAGTGGCTGCTAAGGTTATTAATGAAGCTACACTTAATTTGACGCTCACGCAAATAATTCTCTAGGAAAAATTCAAGAGCCTGAATGTAATCCGAGCTCAGATTCCACACTTGCTATGCTTGATAAACCAGGATAGAACTAGTAAAATTGTTTGCATGTTAAAATGATGAGTACTTTTCTGGTTAGGATGTGAAATAGGCAAGTCTGCTCTCCTCCCAAGGTCAGTCAGTTTTTGTTCTGAGTATGCTGCTTGCATACTCATGTCCTTATCTCCAGATTTGATAGCTAGTCTTTGTGCATGATACAGCCAACACAAAGCTCAGATCAACAATAAAAGCTAAAACAAGGACTGTACATTATTGCTGGGGCACACATTTTCATGTTTTGTCACCAGTGCTCTTTTGTTATTTGAAAAAATTCCATTAAAAATACACATAGTTTCACTGAGTTGTACATTGGAGTAACTTGGAAATTTTGGTTGGTTAAATCTTAGCATACAAATTGTTAGTTCACAGGTGCAGGGCACCTCAGGGCACCCCCTGAAGACTGTACTGGGACTGCTCAGATTCACACATAGATTTCAGTTGCTCAGTCATGTATGATTCTTTGTGACCCCATGAATCGCAGCACACCAAGCCTCCCTGTCCATCACCAACTCCCGGAGTTCACTCAAATTCATGTCCATTGAGTCGGTGATGCCATCTAGCCATCTCATCCTCTGTCATCCCCTTCTCCTCCTGCCCCCAATCCCTCCCAGTATCAGGGTCTTTTCCAATGAGTCAACTCTTCACATGAGGTGGCCAAAGTACTGGACTTTCAGCTTTAGCATCAGTCCTTCCAACGAACACCCAGGACTGATCTCCTTCAGAATGGACTGGTTGGATCTCCTTGCAGTCCAAGGGACTCTCAAGAGTCTTCTCCAACACCACAGTTCAAAAGCAGCAATTCTTTGGTGCTCAGCTTTCTTTATAGTCCAACTCTCACATCCATACATGACCACTAGAAAAACCATAGCTTTGACTAGATGGACCTTTGTTGGCAAAGAAATGTCTCTGCTTTTGAATATGCTATCTAAGTTGGTCATAACTTTCCTTCCAAGGAGTAAGAGTGTTTTAATTTCATGGCTGCAGTCACCATCTGCACTGATTTGGAATCCAAAAAAATAAAGTCTGATAAACTCTGTTTCCACTGTTTCTCCGTCTATTTCCCATGAAGTGTTGGGACCAGATGCCATGATCATTTTCTGAATGTTGAGCTTTAAGCCAGCTTTTTCACTCTCCTCTTTCACTTTCATCAAGAGGCTTTTTAGTTCCTCCTCACTTTCTGCCATAAGGGTGGTGTCATCTGCATATCTGAGGTTATTGATATATCTCCCAGCAACCTTGATTCCAACTTGTGCTTCTTCAAGCCCAGCATTTCTCATGATGTACTCTCCATATAAGTTAAATAAGCAGGGTGATAATATACAGCCTTAACGTACTCCTTTTCCTATTTGGAACCAGTCTGTTGTTCCATGTCCGGTTCTAACTGTTGCTTCCTGACCTACATACAGATTTCTCAAGAGGCAGGTCAGGTGGTCTGGTATTCCCATCTCTTTCAGAATATTCCATAGGTTATTGTGATCCACATAGTCAAAGGCTTTGACATAGTCAATAAAGCAGAAATAGATGTTTTTTTTCTGGAACTCTCTTGCTTTTTCCATGATCCAGTGGATGTTGGCAACTTGATCTCTGGTTCCTCTGCCTTTTCTAAAACATCTGGAAGTTCATGGCTCACGTATTGCTGAAGCCTGGCTTGGAGAATTTCGAGCATTACTTTATTAGTGTGTGAGACGAGTGTAATTGTGCTATAGTTTGAGCATTCTTTGGCATTGCCTTTCTTTGGGATTGGAATATATAGTGTTGGCCTTTAAATCACCAACCCCATTAATAAACTTCATAGTTAGTGTTACCGGTGATACAACTTTACTTGTTTTGTCAGTCTTTCTGCCCAGACCTGCACTTGTTTCCAGAGACTCTCTTGCCATTTGCACCCCTCTCTTTCCCATCCAGTTTCCACAGCCTGCTAAATCAGTAGCTATTTTCCACCCTCATTTATGTTTTCTGTTCTTGCCTCCATTTCATATTTGCCAATAAAGAGACCTACATCTATCTGTTTGGTCAGTTTCTATTTCAGCAAACCATCCCTTTACTTTTGGAAGTCTCCTTAAATCAGAACATCACATTGAATAGCTAGGAGGAAAGAGGAAAAAATCATTCAGTGTTGACTTGAGAAATTTTTTGCTTCTCCAAACTTACCTACTTTAAAATCACAACCTCAGACCACAGCTTAAGTAGTTGGAGCTCATATTTATGATTATAAAATTACTTTGTTCCCACACTGGCTGAATTCCTGGCTCCCGTGAAGCAGTATCTTACTGAGTACTGCAGAAATGGTAGTACTGGCTATATTGCACCCAGGGCTGGTGTACACTATCTGATTGAACTGAGTAATAAGTAAATTCAAAAGTTTTGATAAAAAGGAGAAAATTAAGAGCTTCTAGTGGAAGGGTCTTCCTAAAGAGCAGGGCCTAAATCCTCTCTTCCTAGCCCAAATGTAGAAGCTTCTTTCTCATTATGAATTAGGCTCAGGAATATCAAACCCTGCACCCATCCCTGCACCATACTAATTCAATAATATGAAATACCAAATGCAGTTCTTACACGGTGAGGTGGTTGTGTTTGTGTGGTGGGTGTTGTGATTTAATTTGATTGGTAAAATTAGGACTGTACTTCTCTGTGTTTAGTATCACACACTTGAGTTTTTAAGCTAGTAAGGAGTTTTAGCTTTATCATTAATTTATTTTCAGTAAAGAAAAGTGAAAGTCACTCAATCTTGTCTGACTCTTTGTGACTCCATGGACTATCCAGTCCATGGAATTCTCTAGGCCAGAATACTCGAGTGGGTAGCCTGTCCCTTTTCCAGGGGATCTCCCAACCTGGGGATCAAACCCAGCAGAGAACAGAGAAGTAAACACTTACCGTCACTCATGTTAATCATCCGTTCATTCATGAATGCTAGATGACTCCTGCCAAACCCTATGCCAACCTGCAGAGAAAATTTACCCACTTCTTCATTTAAATAAGAAATGCAACACACGAAGCATGTTGTGACTTTAAGAGCCTCTAAAACTGTAGAATCAAAAAAATAGTTTAATTCAAATCCTATTAAATGATTCTGTTGCCCCCTAGACTGGCATCCCTACTCAGCCATGGATTTTCTTTTTCTTCTACAAACTTTTAACTTACATAGTATTTAGTGTTCTGCTTCTGACCTTGGTATTTATCCTGGGAACTTAGGTCTCCACCTTGTGACATCTTGTAATTAAACTACACCACAGTGTTTTCCCCCAGACATGCATGTTCAGTTACTCAGTCTTGTTCAACTCTTTGCAACCCCATGGTCTGTAGCCCACCAGGCTCCTCTGTCCATGGGATGTTCCATTCAAGAATATTGGAGTAGGTTGCCATTTCATCCTCCAAGTCATCTTCCTGATCCAGGGTCTGAACTTGTGCCTACTGCATCTCCTGCATTGTCAGGCTGGTCCTTTATCACTGAGCCGCTTGGGAAGCCCCCTTCCCCAAACACATACATCCAAATTTGTCACAATGATGTGCAAAACAATTTAAGACCCATCCTTCTTTGAGGACATGTCAGTAGTCCCCTTTAATTCTCATGACCTTTAGTTTCTTAGCGCTGAATCCAACCTTTGCACACTCAGACATTTCAAAAACCATCTTGTCAAAATTCTTCAGTATTCTACCTAAGAATATTTGTTAATAAAATTTCCTCTCTATCTTTATACACAGTATTTGGTGTCATCAAACATGAACTGAGATGAAAGGAATTTCGCCATTTTACTCTGCCCCCTTTTCTTTGATAGCCTCGTCTATTGATTTTTTTGCACATTTTATTTTCTTAAGAACACATTATTTAATTCAAAAAAAAAACCCGCTCTCTACTTTTACCAATGTCCATTGTTTGCTGACCTTTGAATGTAAAGTGAAATTATTTACGTTTCCCAAGTATAGATCATCTTCTATAGGTGATCTGTAAGTCTGGAATAAATCTAAAACAAAGCACCAAAACAGGGAGATGGATGCCGAGCTTCTCTCATGTACCTTAAATTCTGCCTTTTGTGAGATTCTAGGAAAAATCAGGCATCAGGCACCTTATTTATCAAACTGTTTTGTATGAAAGTTTCACACTACAAAATATAGATACTTTGGGGGCTCAATCATGACACAGAATTGGTCTTAGGATTAATTTTTATAACATCTGGGATATTCTCCAAACTTTTCAGCAAAAGAAAAATGTATCCTACTGAAATGCTATTAATTATTTAGCAGTTAAGCATTTAAAATGTCATTTTTGTGTGCTTTCATTAACCAATATCCTTTTATCACTTTAAAAAATATGTGTCCCTAATCCTCAATTTGGAATTAAATTTGATTACTAACTGACATTTTCAATGACTTCTAATTAAAAATAGAGATTTTGAAATCCAACCTAGCATTTTATTCCCATGTTAGCCAGTAAGTAGGATATTCATGATTTAGCTTGGTTTCTCTTTTGTTCTTCATCAAAACATATGCTGCCATTTATTAAACCCGATTTAGAGTGATGCAGCTTTTTACAATTTTGCATCATTTGATCACTATCAGTAATGAAATGTACTGTAATTTAAACCAAGAGTTAGCCATTAATCTTTAAACAATGATCAATGACATTTAATAAAATATGTTATGTGAAGACCATGGTTTAAATTCTGCTACCAATATTCTCCATCACATCTGTTCTCCTCTGTACTTTCTCTTATAAAATAAACAAGAGGATTACTACTATTTGGGGCTGATGGTTGGTCGAAGAAGACTGGTAGTGTAATTGAGAGTCTGCTATTATAAGTCATGATCTAGTAATTTAATACAAAATAGTTAAGCAATTTCAGTTACATATTCCCATTATGCAACTCTCAATGATAAGAAATTTTCTTTGTGAGCAGAATGCCTCATGTCATTTGACTCAATTTCTTTTCTTTCTTCACTTTGTGTCATATAGTCAAGACTAAATTAATCATATTTCTCCAAAAGTTGGCCTTACTTCTTGACTTCTCAATGTCTTTAAATATGAATGCTTTTCTCCAAGTTACTCAGGCTTGGTCAAGAAACCCAATGTTTCTTGATCTCTCTCTTTTCTTAACTCAATGATACTCAATCATTCTAATGCTCAGGTGTCTTTTATACTCATTTCTTTTTGTTTTTTCCTTTTGTATTATATATACATATGTGTGTGTATTTTACTTTCACTTCCCAATACTTTAATCTTGAATTGAGGTTTAATAATTATAAACTAATGCAACTTAAGAAGATTTGAGTAATATTAACTGGCATGTATGTGTATGTGCATATGTGTGTGTGTGTGTGTGTGTGTGTGTGTGTATGTATTCAACATTAATAAAAAAGGAACAAAAGCAGTATCATGGAAGAATTTATGATTTCAGGTAACTTTTTTTTTTTCAGCAGGCATCAGTTCAGTTCAGTTGCTTAGTTGTGTCTGACTCTGCAATCCCATGGACTGCAGCACACCAGGCTCCCTGTTCATGACCAACTCCCAGAGTTTACTCAAACTCATGACCACTGAGTTGGTGATGTCATCCAACCATTTCAACCTCTGTTGTCCCTTTCTCCTCCTGCCCTCAATCTTTTCCAGCATCAGGGTCTTTTCAAATGAGTCAGCTCTTCACATCAGGTGGCCAAAGTATTGGAGTTTCAGCTTCAGCATCAGTCCTTCCAATGAATATTCATGATTCATTTCCTTTAGGATGGACTGGTTGGATCTCCTTGCTGTGCAAGGGACTCTCAAGAGTTCTCCAACACCACAGTTCGAAAGCATCAATTCTTTGACGCTCAGCTTTGTTTATAGTCCAACTCTCACATCCATATCTGACTACTGGAAAAACCATAGCCTTGACTAAACAGACCCTTGTTGACAAAGTAAAGTCTCTGATTTTTAATATGCTATCCATGTTAGTCATAACTTTTCTCCCAATAATATGAAATAGGAGAAGTGAAACAAACTAGATAAAAGTAAAAGATCATCTTATAGCCCAATTGTTTTTTGTTTGTTTTGTTAATTTTACTTTACAATGTTATATTGGTTTTGCCATACATTGACATGAATCTGCCATGGGTGTACATGAGTTCCCAATCCTGAACCCCCCTCCCACCTCTTTCCCCATATCATCTCTCTGGGTCATCCCAGTGCATGGCTGCTCATTAGAAACACATTGGGAGCTTTGGAGAAAAAAAGGCATCAATACATGGGAATTTTTTTTTTTTCAAAGAATTTCAAGATAATTCTGATACACATCTGGGTTTTTAAAAGTGATTAGATGTTTTCCTATTAAATGGTAGTTTTGGTGATATGACTTCCCTGGTGGCTCAGACGGTAAAGTGTCTGCCTACAATACAGGAGACCCAGGTTCAATCCCTGGGTCGGGAAAATCTCCTGGAGAAGGAAATGGCAACCCACTCCAGTATCCTTGCCTGGAAAATTCCATGGATGGAGAAGCCTGGTGGTCCAAGGAGTCGCAAAGAGTCAGGACACAACTGGAGCAACCTCACTTCACTTTCATTTTGGTGATATTGAATCCTATTAGTTTTCTGTTGACCAATCATGATACAACAGTATTAAGTGAGCAATAGTTACATAATCACAGTAGTAAAAGATGTCTGCACTTCCCAATATTTTGATCCAAATAGTCACTCCATTCATTTGGACAATTCCAATTACTTCCCACCTATCTCTGCACTTCTAAACTCTCTGCTTGCAATTCAAACTATTCACAAACTGCACATTCATCCTCTCACAATGAAGTTTACATTATTCTCCTGTTATTTTCAAGTGCTCACAAATTTCTCAGTGCTTAAAAATAAAACTCAAATATTAATCTAGTACTCAAAATGCAACACAGTCTGAACCCAGTTTCTTCATACTGCTCAAGATGCAAGTCATGCATGTGCTTAATAATGAATTTTTATTAAGCATATCCTTACTTTTGCTTCTGTTTTTGTATTTTAATTTAGCCGTAACATAGCCATCCCCTGACTATGCCAAAACCTTTGGCTGTGTGGAGCACAATAAACTTTGGAAAATTCTGAAAGAGATGGGAATACCAGACCACCTGACCTGCCTCTTGAGAAACCTGTGTGCAAGTCAGGAAGCAACAGTTAGAACTGGACATGGAACAACAGACTGGTTCCAAATAGGAGAAGGAGTATGGCAAGGCTGTATATTGTCACCCTACTTATTTAACTTATATGCAGAGTACCTCTTGAGAAACCTTGGGCTGGAAGAAGTGCAAGCCAGGAGAAATATCAATAACCTCAGATATGCAGATAACACTACCCTTATGGCAGAAAGTGAAGAAGAACTAAAGAGCCTCTTGATGAAAGTGGAAGAGGGGAATGAAAAGTTTGGCTTAAAGCTCAACATTCAGACAACTAAGATCATGGCATCTGGTCCCATCACTTCATGGGAAATAGATGGGGAAACAGTGGAAATAGTAGCTGACTTTATTTTAGGGGGCTCCAAAATCACTGCAGATGGTGATTGCAGCCATGAAATTAAAAGATGCTTACTCCTTGGAAGGAAAGTTATGACCAACCTAGACAGCATATTAAAAAGCAGAGACATTACTTTGTCAACAAAGGTCCGTCTGGTCAAAGCTATGGCTTTTTCCAGTGGTCATGTATGGATGTGAGAGTTGGATTACAAAGAAAGCTGAGTGCCAAAGAACTGATGCTTTTGAATTGACTCTCAGAGTCCCTTGGACTGCAAGGAGATTCAACCAGTGCATCCTAAAGCAATCAGTCCTGGGTGTTCATTGGAAGGACTGAAGTCAAATCTGTAACTCCAATATTTTGGCCACCTGATGAGAAGAGCTGACTCATTGGAAAAGACCCTGATGCTGGGAAAGATTGAGCACAGGAGGAGAAGAGAATGACAGAGAATGAGATGGTTGGATGGCATCAGCGACTCAATGGACATGAGTTTGGTTAGAATATGGGAGGTGGTGATGGACAGGGAGGCCTGGCATGCTATGGTTCATGGGGTGGCAAAGAGTTGGACATGACTGAGCAACTGAACTGAACTGATACATTTACATACATTTATATACAGCTTCCACGGTGGCTTAGATGGTAAAGAAACTTCCTGCAATGCAGGAGACCCAGTTTGATCTCTCGGTTGGAAAGATTCCCCTCGAGAAGGAAATGGCCACCCACTCCAGTATTTTTGCCTGGAGAAATACATGGACAAAGGAGCCTGGCAGGCTACAGTCTGTTGTGTCACAAAGTATCACAACTGAATGACCTTTACTTGCACACATTTAATAATCTCTGTGCTTTTCTTTTTAATTAAATACAATCAATCTTCAAGTTTTGTTGTTTAGATCCTCCTTTCTCATATGACCATATGCTCTGAAAGAGATCTCTCCCTTAAATTTTTTAAAAAAAACTTTATGTTGCATTATTTATGAGACATTATGGCATTATTTCTAGTCTTTCAAGTTAGATTTATAACCTCCCAAAGCTACTGACACCCTCACATTCTTCTGTCTAATACAGAGGACTGCATATGGGAAATAGTTAAAGCAGTATAGAGATGACATGGATGAAATAATCACTTACATGTAAGAGAGGGGTCAGCAAACTATGGGTTGTGGGCTAAATATGGTCTCCTACCAGTTCTTGTAAGTTACTTTTTGGAAGACACAGCCATGCTTAGTTGCTTATATGTGCTTAGGCTACTTTTGCACTACAAGATCAGAGTTAAGTAGCTGCAGCAGAGACTATGGCCCACAAAGCCTGAAATATTTTAGGCTTTACAGGAAATGCCTTAATTGAAAAAAGTTTTCTGGTCTGTGATATAATACACTGAAAGAAAGTAGGAAAAAATAACTTTGTTTGGCTACCTGAAGATATTCCACAAGGAATGTCCAGTCTGATCCTGTTTCCATTCTGTCACTGCCTTCGCTTTACTGCTGGCCCACAAAGCCTGAAATATTTTAGGCTTTACAGGAAATGCCTTAATTGAAAAAAGTTTTCTGGTCTGTGATATAATACACTGAAAGAAAGTAGGAAAAAATAACATTTGTTTGGCTACCTGAAGATATTCCACAAGGAATGTCCAGTCTGATCCTGTTTCCATTCTGTCACTGCCTTCGCTTTACTGCCAGGATGCCGATCAGTTCTACAAGTAAGACTGCTGCTGCTAAGTCGCTTCAGTCGGACATCTGTGCGACCCCAGAGACGGCAGCCCACCAGGCTCCCCCGTCCCTGGGATTCTCCAGGCAAGAACACTGGAATGGGTTGCCATTTCCTTCTCCAATGTATGAAAGTGAAAAGTGAAAGTGAAGTTGTTCAGTCATGCCCGACTCTTAGCAACCACATGGTCTGCAGCCTACTGCAGTACTGGAAGGCTCTTCCATCCATGGGATTTTCCAGGCAAGTGTACTGGAGTGGGGTGCCATCACCTTCCCCAACAAGTAAACCTATTCTTGGCTAACTTATCTGAAGGTGAGTTTTTGTAAACTGCCTCTTAGGAGCGTATGTCTTTGAAGGTACTTACAGTGGGACACCTTAGAGAAGCTTCTGCAGTCAGTATTTAGGACCTATGCTGATCTTCACTTAGAGTCACTGAAAGAGACAGCTACCAGCCAGTCAGAACTCACCTATAGACTTAACCACTCAAAGACACAAGCTCAAAGTAGGTGTGAGAAGAGCAGTCTCAGTGCTGATGGCCCATGCCTTAATTAACTAGGAGAAGCCATTTTAGTAAGAAGATTCTTCTAAATATTCCAGAGAACAATTTAGCTGACTCATTTTTGTCAAAACAAAAGTAATTTTTGAAATTTCAAAACTTAAAAGTTTCCTCTGAGAATTCATAGTAATATTTTTTACGTTGAAATAATTATTTCTGTACTTTGGAATTCATAGTTCCCCGAGTATATCACAGCATGTTCATACACATATATATACATCCATCATTTAAGTAAACTCATTTTCAACTCTAAAAATTCATGGGCTCACATATATTACAATGTAAATTCTGGGTAAGAACTGCCTAGGTTCTTCTGGATTACCCTAGCCACATACAGTTTGTTATTTATGTATTTATTCAGTGAGTATTACTTAGAAGTCATCATGTCCCAGGCATCATGGCAATAGTACAGCATAGCAAAAACACACCAGGTTTCTAGCTGGCAGAGCAGGGTTTGAATCTCACCTCCACAAGCTGAGTGATGTAGTTACCTTATTTAATGGCCTTGAGATAAAACTCAGTTTTTGTAAAATATGGACTCTGATATACTTGTTGAGAGAGTTGCTACAAGAATTATGTGGGGTAGCTGTGTTAGTCTGCCTGATGTATATCCAGTTCAGGCTCTGCCTTCTGGGAACTAGCTAGCCCTGCGTGCTAAACATAGAGGTGATCACTACACCCAGCTAGATCTCTAATAGGGGCCTCATTCTCCTGGTAAATTTCCAGGGTTGGGCATTTGTCCCGAAGTCAGGACAGTTACTGCTGGGACAAATGTCTTTTTGCCTATCAGATCATGAAACTGGAAGAGAACAAAAATGGAAATGCTGGTTAAAAATGTCCCAACAAGTACAGAGAGACTGTGTGTAGCAGGAAAGAACAAAGCTAATATAACTGACAGTTAAAAAGAGATTGAGCTTCCACAGTTCTCATCCCTTGATCACTAGGGCTGACCTGGAATTGTTCCAATCAACTATTTTACTGTTAAGGCTGTATTCTATATACAATACAAACACGCTTACCAAAGGGGAAAAAAAAGTGCACAAAAAATGCTAATTGCCTTATTCTACTTCCAGGCACCTGTGATAATATGATAAATAGTATATGGTCCTTCACTTATCAAAATGCCTCTGATTTAGCCTCTTCACATTTTAGATAGCAGGGACCTTGTTTCTCTTATTTGTTTCAAACACCTAGAGCAGTGCTTGCCAAATAAATAAGTTTTTGGTTATATAACTATAGTATTGATGTAATAAGACACATAAGGATATCTAAGAAATTCAAGAGAAACTTACCTAACAAGGTTTTTGCAAGCATTATGAAGTGTACATAAGCACAGAGCAGGATACTAATGAAATTGTTCTTAATATAGCAAGTATTAGTTGCCCCACAATATTCCAAGAGCAAGAAATGCCAATGTCCCTCATTTTTCTAAAGTAAAGAAAATCTGGCTTTAACAGCCTATAAATCAAGATGGTCACAAAGCCTGAACTCAGGCATTACCTGAGCTCCTTTCAGTCTCCATCAAATTACTCAGTGTGAATTCCTGGACTGATGATATCCTGGAAAGCTCAGAGAGGAGGACCCTTGCTTCAGGCCGCAGTGTTCCTGCATTATCAGGTCCTGTGATACACCACATGTCTTGGATTCTTGTCCATTACCATCTCCCAAACCCCATCGCTCTGAGTCATTGCCACAGTGCCCACTCAGCAGTCCCTTTCAAGTTGTGAGCACGGCGCCCAAGGTCACATTATTTAATTGCCAGGTCTTCCAAACACCCACTCAGCAGAGTCACCCATCTACAAAAGACACAGCACCTGGCCAGAGTTCTAATCTGCAACACCTGAATAATCCTACAAACGGCCCTTTCCCCATTCTGACACTCACCTCGATGGAAGAACATACTTTTTCAATTGAATATCACTCTTTCTCCTTCTATGACTTAGGTAACATGGTGACTCATTTCCCGGGTATAGTTTAGTCAGACTTTCAGAAATAGCCTGCTAGCTCTACTTAGAGCACAAAGCCATGCTCCTTAAGGGAGGAAGAATTTCCCTTCTTTTTTTCACTGTGATCCCACTGGTGATCAAACAAGAAATATATCCTCAGTCAAAATTTTCTGGTATTTTTTCGTTTGTGAAAAGTGTTCTTTTACATTAATGTGGTCATTCTCATTATTATAATAATGATGATGAATGAACTAAGAAAAGCTGAACATAGGTGAAGATTCACTCATTTTCTAGCTATATATTTGGAAAAAAATTCTATTGTGATATTTTTTCCTCAGGAGAAATATTGTTCTAAGGGATTATAATTGTTGGTTTGAGTTCAGTAGAACAAGAACATTTCTCTTGCTATTTCAAAAATTTGAGACCAAAGTACTCATGCTCTCTTCAGGCACAGGTAAGCATCATTAGAATAAAAAGTCACAAATAGAAGGGAAGAAGGCTTGACTTCATCACAATAAAGGAGGTATGAACAAAAAGCATTATACACACACACACACACACACACACACACACACACAGAATCTGTATGTTTGTTCATTCCAAATCCAACACAGTTGCAGGCTTTCAGGTGTCATCCCAGCTTTACTGCTTTTTAGCTGAAAGCATCTTTATCTGGAGACTCAAAGCCAAGCCACTGCCAGTCCAACTATTTTTCATGTCAGCAGGTGTTAAACAATTACTGACACTTTCATAGGTATCCCTTCCTCTTAGTCCTAACTCTTCACTGAGTTTCAATAGCATTAGATGAGCTAGATACACAATTCCCAGGTTACCTGTGGAAAAATATAGATGCAAGAATTAGCATGCATTGAAAAAGATTACTGCCTTTTGGGTCATAATTTATTAGAATCATAAGAGGCATTGACATCAACAGATTTAATGCTGACTTCAAGAGAAATATATTTCAGAGAAAAAGCTTTTCTCCTTTCTTAGGAAAAAAGGTAGGCAGAGGTAATTCCCCAGAGTAAGAAACATTGGCAACTGACTCAATAATTTTAAGTGTAGGTAATTCATTGATAACATCACAGGTTCCCTATCTGTGGGCTAAGAAAGTGAGTTTAAAATAAAAAAAGAGCTCTGGGTCCAGATATGTGGAAATTCCCAAACCAGTCCATAGATTTTAACTCATTAGCTATTTCTCCATAGCAGTGAAATAAGAATCTAATCCACAAAGTGATGTACCTTCTCTAAAATTACCATGGACTTAAAATAGCAGTGGTCATACCTACTATCCTAATGTACTATTTTCCTCATTTTATTATAGTTAGAAATTCATGATGTGTGATTAATCCTAAATTAGTTTCTGTTCTTTTCATTTTACATATCACAAAATGAACCAGAGATTTAAGTATGATTTGTACTTTATAAAGAATAACAGTTGCTATTGTTTTTCTATCATTTGATTGGTCAGGGAGGGGAAAAACGGAATCACTGCCTAATTCTCAGACATAAAAACTTTAGAAAGCTTTATATTTCACTAAATATTCTAGCTATTAAGTCTCTCCTCTTGTTATTGTCTCAGAAGTGGCAATTACAAAATGAACCAGAGATTTAAGTATGATTTGTACTTTATAAAGAATAACAGTTGCTATTGTTTTTCTATCATTTGATTGGTCAGGGAGGGGAAAAACGGAATCACTGCCTAATTCTCAGACATAAAAACTTTAGAAAGCTTTATATTTCACTAAATATTCTAGCTATTAAGTCTCTCCATCTTGTTATTGTCTCAGAAGTGGCAATGAAGCAAAGAAAACATAGAATTATTCCATCATCTGGACAAGATTTAATAGAAATGTAAAAGATGCAAAAGTGGCTAATTTTACCAAAACTTGTAAGACAGCTTTGAAAATAAAAAACATTCACTTGCAAAAATCATACTCAAGTTATCTAGCATGCTCGATGATGATCATAGTAATATATGTTTGGGGAATAATTCCTTAAGGATGGCTGATTGTAAAGTATATAACCTAGCAATTCTATCGTTTTCATCTCTGATATGCAAGAGAAAGTGAGTCATTAACAAACACCCCTGCTATGTAACTTAAAGTTTTATATGCACTCTTTTATACAACATGAAAATATGCCTATCAATCACACAATGACAAAATAAAATTTAAAAAATCTAGTTTATCCAGTCACATACCTGTCTCAGGTTCTAACTGGAGATGTTTACTCCTTGGTAAATGCACCTTTATGAAAATGTTAATTTGAAGCACTGGCAATGAAATATGTATTTAGTTTGGCCAATAATAGCAGAAGACTTGCGTGGCTGCTGCTGCTGCTGCTGTTGCTGCTAAGTCGCTTCAGTCGTGTCCGACTCTGTGCGACCCCATAGATGGCAGCCCACCAGGCTCTCCCATCCCTGGGATTCTCCAGGCAAGAACAGTGGTGTGGGTTGCCATTTCCTTCTCCAGTGCATGAAAGTGAAAAGTGAAAGTGAAGTTGCTCAGTCGTGTCCAACTCTTAGCAACCCCATGGACTGCAGCCTACCAGGCTCTTCTGTCCATGGGATTTCCCAGGCAAGAGTGCTGGAGTGGGGTGCTTGGAAATGGGTGCTTATGGAAATGGCTAACATCTCCATAAACTATTGCCAGTTGCTAAACACTGGCTAGCACTTTCACAACTACAGAGAGAAGGGCATAAACATTTGCAAGATATTTCTTTTATAAGTATCATTTGTCATATGGATTTGACTCAAAAGATTATGAATGCACTTGTAGACATTTTAAAAATAGCTTGCATGTCATTACAAACAGTCTTTCCTTTTAATATAACTTTAACTGAACAAGGTGTATGTGTGTTTGTGTGTGTATATTAGTGTGAATGTACATGTAAAATAAATGTGTGGTCATAAAGAGTGATTCAAATAGGTTCATTAAAGCAGGCTTTGATTTAATCAAGAGTATATTTGTTGAGGTCTTTTTAAGAAATTAAATTGTTCAGTTTCTGTTCCAGAATTTGAATTTAGTATACCTAATAACACATATAACTTGGATCCTTTATTTACAGACTGATTTGTAACTTTTAAAAAAACTATAGTTGATTCACATTATTATGTTAGTCTCAGTTGTACAACATAATGATTCAACACTTTTAGATTATAATCCATTTAAAGCTATTATAAAATATTGGTGATATTCCCTGTGTGGTAAAATACATCCCTATAGCTTGTTTATTTTGTACTAGCAGTTTGTAGCTCTTAATTCCCTATCCCTATTTGTTTCTTCAACCTCCTCTATCCCCACAGGTTAATTTGTTCTCTCTGTGAGTCTTTTTCTATTTTGTTACATTCATTTATTTTCTTTTTTAGATCCCACATATCAGTGGTAAATAAAGTATTTTTCTTTTTCTGTCTATTTCACAAAGCATAATACCCTCCACTCATGTTGCTGCAAATAAGCAAAATTTCATTCCTTTTTATGGCTAAATAATATGATCTGAAGCCCAGTTTCCTGGATGGGATACAGAAACCCACCAGACAGAAATAAAAGCAAAATGTCTCCCTACCTTTGAAGTTTCAGTCTCCTGTGTTCTCTGTGTCAGTAATTCCCATGCATTTAAAACAGTTCTGTCAAAGAGAGTACAGCCTGACTTGGTCCTGTCGATGCCTTGACTATAACTGTGGCCTTCAGCTACTGAGAAACTGGTCTCGGCAGACATGGCTAAGCACAGGAGTTAATCTAAAATCTCCTTCCTCTGTTGCTATGCTTGTATCAAAGTAGTATTTCACCCACAGAAGTAGCAACTATTCAGTCTTAGTTCAGTGAAACTACTGTTTTAGTTCAAAAGTACAACTTTAGTTCAGTGAAACAACTGTTCAGTGAAAATCACTTTGGCAAACTGACCTATGCACTCGGGATCAAAGTTCTTCAATTAATTTCCTTTAGCCATGCTCACAGGTTGAAAGAGGCAGCGGGACTAAGCAGATTCTTTTAGAATCAGCTAGAGCATAAAAGGAGATCAGCCCTGGGATTTCTTTGGAAGGAATGATGCTAAAGCTGAAACTCTAGTACTTTGGCCACCTCATGAGTTGACTCATTGGAAAAGACTCTGATGCTGGGAAGGATTGGGGGAAGGAGGAGAAGGGGACAGAGGATGAGATGGCTGGATGGCATCACGGACTCGATGGACTGAACTGAACTGAGAGCGTAAGAACATCCACTCCAGTGCTCTTGCCTGGAGAATCCCAGGGACGGGGGAGCCCGGTGGGCTGCCATCTGTGGGGTCGCACAGAGTCAGACACAACTGAAGTGACTTAGCGGCAGCAGCAGAGCATAAGAATAGTTAGAACTGGACATGAAACAACAGACTGGTTCCAAATCCAGAAAGGAGTACATCAAGGCAGTATGTTGTCATCCTGCTTATTTAACATGTATGCAGAGTACATTATGTGAAATGCTAGGCTGGATGAAGCACAAGCTGGAATCAAGATTGCAGGGAGAAATATCAATAACCTCAGATACACAGATGACATCACCCTTAAGAACTAAAGAGCTTCTTGATGAAAGTGAAAGAGGACAGTGAAAAGCTGGCTTGAAACTCAACATTCAAAAAACTAAGATCATGGTATCCAGTTCTATCAGTTCAGTTCAGTTGCTCAGTCATGTCCAACTGTTTGCGACCCCATGAATCGCAGCACGCCAGGCCTCCCTGTTCATCACCAACTCCCGGAGTTCACTCAGACTCACGTCCATCGAGTCAGTGATGCCATCCAGCCATCTCATCCTCTGTTGTCCCCTTCTCCTCCTGCCACCAATCCCTCCCAGCATCAGAGTCTTTTCCAGTTCTATCACTTCAAGGCAATAGATGGGGAAACAATGGAAACAGTGACAGACTTTATTTTGGGGGGCTCCAAAATCACTGCAGATAATGACTGCAGCCATGAAATTAAAAGATGCTTGCTCCTTGGAAGAAAAGCTAGGACCAACCTACACAGCATATTAAAAGGCAGAGACATTGCCAACAAAGGTCCATCTAGTCAAAGCTATAGTTTTTCCAATAGTTATATATGGATGTGAGAGTTTGACTACAAAGAAAATTGAGAGCCAAAGAACTGATGCCTTTGAACTGTGGTGTCAGAGGAGACTCTTGAGAATACCTTGGACTGCAAGGAGATTAAACCAGTCAATCCTAAAGGAAATCAGTCCTGAATGTTCATTGGAAGGACTGATACTGAAGCTGAAACTTCAATACTTTGGCTACCTGATGCAAAGAACTGACTCATTGGAAAAGACCCTGATGCTGAGAAAGATTGAAGGCAGGAGGAGAAGGGGATGCGAGAGGAAGAGATGGTTGGATGGCATCAATGTCTCCATGCACATGAGTTTGAGCAAGCTCAGGGAAGCCTGGCATACTGCAATCCTTGGGGTCACAAAGAGTCAGACACAAATGAGTGGCTGAACTGAACTGAGATCATAAGAGGCATGTACACCCACCCAGTGTTCTCATTTTAGATACATCATTTCTGAAGTCAAAACAAAAATACAGTAAAACATTAATAAAATGTATATTCACAGTGTTAGCAGAAATTTTAAATAAATTGACTAAATCAAAAGGATAAATAAATCCCAAGTGCAAACTGGTTAAGAAGCACATTTCTCTTCACTAAAAATAAATAAATAAAACTTCATTAAAATAAAGCTGCTGTTTCTTAAAGGTTCTTATTTTATGCATCCCTAGTGTGAAATAGTTTATTAAAGCAGGTAATGGAGAATCTGTCTTGAAATTTGTTTTCAATATTCATGGCAATATATTTTATTTATTTGAAACAGGGAATTTAGGCATTAAAGTGATGTAAAATGTCACATGATGTTTACAATACAGTATTCATTATCCTTAAATTAAATTATTGCAAGATAGATGGGATTGATACTGAAAATATGATTGTATATTTCTTTTCCAGTAATCCATAATCAGCTAAGAACCTCTTCTCATAGAAAAGTAATCATGAAGTATAACCTACAAAGCAACTACATTCATCAGAGTTTTGTTTGCTTTGCTTTCCATGTGTGACATTTCAGATTTGGCTTTCTGTTACACATTTTATCTGGTAATCCCTGAATAAGGGTTGATTCACATACTGAACCTGAGGTATCTTTAGAGTTTTCAAGTCTCAGGCAGAAGCCCTCCACTATCCAACCCAAGAAACGATAATACTGAGAAGGAGTTGGTGTAGAAAATTCCCTCCAAAGAGTCTTAGTATCTCAGAAGCCAGCACAAAAGAAAACTTAGAAATGATGCCAGAATGGTAACCAAACAAGATATTTAGAACTTTGGGTGACAAACTGTCCCCTAGTTAGAAGTTTGTTCGTTCATATATTCATTAGTAATTTTAAAAATATTTGTTGAATATCTGCTGTATGTTGGGGTTCTGTTTTAGAAGCTGGAGATAAAAGAAAGAATGAGATATAGTGTTTGCCTTTAAAGAGTAAGCAGTTTACATTTTATCACTCAGTACTGGCCGACTTTTTGTGACCCCATGGACAGTTTCCCTCCAGGTTCCTCTGTCCATGGAATTCTCCAGGGAAGAATACTGGAGTGTGTAGCCTTTCCCTTCTCAAGGGATCTTCCCAACTCAGGGATCAAACCCAGGTCTCTTGCATTACAGAGCCACAAGGGAAGCCCCACACAGTTTAGTAAGGGTTACACACAAGTGAGCAGTCAATTATAACCCATCAAGAGATAAGGGAGCAGACACAACACAGTTTAGCAGGTAAAGGTCAGGATACTGGAGAGTTACCTGAAAAAAGTTGCTGAAGTGATAACATGAGATCATATAGTTTGATATCAAAATGGATTTAGACATAGACAACAGGCACATGAAAAGATTTTGTTCAACACTAATTATTACAGAAATGAAAATTAAAACTAAAATAAGGTATCACCTCACACTTGTCAGAGTGTTCATCAACAATAAGTCTATAAATAACAAATGCTGTCAAGGATGTGGAGAAAGAGGAAACCTCCAAATGGTTGATGGGAATGTAAACTGGTGCAGCTACTAGGGAGAATAGTATAAAGGCTCCTTATAAAACAAAAACAGGTACCATATGATCCAGCAATTCTACTCCTGGGTACATATCCAGAAAAGATGAAGACTGTAATGTGAAAAGATATGTGCACCCCAGTGTTCACAGCACCACTATTATAACAGCCAAGACATGGAAGCAATCTAAATGTCCATGAACAGATGACTTCATAAGGAAAATGTGGCATATAGATGTGTGTATACATACATATGTGTATGTGTACACATATTTTTTGCATATACATATACACAATAGAACATTATCCAGTCATAAAAAAGAATTAAATAATGCCATTTACAGCAACATGGATGAGCCTAGCGATTATCATATCATGTGAAGTTAGGCAAAGAAAAATATCACATGATATCACTTATAAAATGAAAGTGAAGTCGCTCAGCCATGTCCAATTTTGCAACCCCATGGACTGTAGCCTACAAAGCTTCTCCATCCATGGGATTTTCCAGGCAAGAGTACTGGAATGGGTTGTCATTGCCTTCTCCAGGGGATCTTCCTGACCCAGGGATCGAACCCAAGTCTTCCACATTGTAGGCAGACACTTTGCACTCTGAGCTGCCAGGGAAATCACTTTGTGGAATTAAAACACACACACACACACACAAACACACACAAACTGATTTATGTAACAGATTCACAAACCTAGAAAATAAATTTATGAAAGGGTAGGTGAGGAGGAGAAATTGGGAATTGGAGATTAACAGGTACATGATACTATATATAAAAGAAACAGTAAAAATTTACTATATAGCACAGAAAACTATATTCAATACCTTGAAGTAACCTATTAGGGAAAAGAATCTGAAAAAAAATTCTCATGATTTTTCCAGTTGAGGAGATTTATTTGTCTCATGTTTCCTGCCCCATGTAAACACATTTATACTTTCTATCACCTTTAAATAAAAATACTTAAATGCTCTTAAATTCCATTTCTTCTCTACTTCCCAACTTACAACATTTGGATCTCTTGTCTTGAATATCCTAACAACCTCCTTTGTAACTATCTTGCCCATATTCCTGCCTCACTCCAGTTAGTTCCCCATACCACTTAACTATAATCTACAAATGCAAATTTGGTCACCTGATTTTTCTGCTTTAAAATTTTTTCTAGTAGTTCACAAAGCTAAAGAATATGATCAACAATAAGGGCTTCATACAAAATGTCCTTACTTCAGCTAAAATTACACAATATCCATCTATCCGCCCATCTATTTATCCATCTACCCATATATTTATCTGCCCTCTAGTTCAAAAGCATGGATTTAAGTGTCCAGTCTCTGTGAGGCACTGACAGTATAGGGATAATATGAAGTTTCATCTTGAAAGTGTGTCTGGTTCTGTGACTTCACGTTATTTATTTAGCTTCATCTCTCACCACTTCCTGTAGCGTCCACTGACCTCCAGTTCAGTTCAGTCACTCAGTCGTGTCAGACTCTTTGCGACCCCATAAATCACAGCATGCCAGGCCTTCCTGTCCGTCACCAACTCCCTGAGTTCACTCAGACTCATGTTTATCGAGTCGGTGATGCCATCCAGCCATCTCATCCTCTGTTGTCCCCTTCTCCTCCTGCCCCCAATCCCTCCCAGCATCAGAGTCTTTTCCAATGAGTCAACTCTTCACATGAGGTGGCCAAAGTACTGGAGTTTCAGCTTTAGCATCAGTCCTTCCAAAGAAC